>VDFB02299268.1:0-29340 GCA_007258455.2 Sequoia sempervirens
ATATATATATATAAATTTATATATATATATTTTTTGAAATAAATTTATCAACATTAATATTTTAAACAAATTATAAATTTTATGAATATAAATATATATATACAATACATATATATATTATATATATATAATATATTAAAATTAATATATATTATATAAATAAAATATACATATTATAGATTTAATATAAAACAAATATAAAATACAGATTAAGAATTTGTATTTAAATAAAAACACAGGCAGGGGGGGTGGCGGCCATCCACAGCCGAACCCCTCAATGGGGGGAGTGGCTGTGCAGGCAGCGCTGGGCGTTGCCCTCACAGTCGGTTCCCTATGGGGTCGGCCGTGGCGGTAGCCCCCCCTCTCGCCTTCCATAATCTTTGATAAATTTCTTTTATTTGTTTCATTTAAAATAAAACCCTACAACTAGCGATTTTTTTTAAAAAATTCGTACAACATTTCTACATACATAGAAATGATTTTCTACAGCATAGTTTCACAATAAGATTTGATATATGTATATTTGTATATGTATATGTATATGTATATATATCATATATATATATATATATATATATATAGACATATATAAATTAATTAATAAAAATATTATAGTCGGGCAATTAATTTCACAGAGATTTTCTACAGGAAATTGAGAAAACTGCCAATTTGACACAAATTTACTAGAGATTTGCAATTTTCAATAACTAAGGGTTTTCAATTCAAATTATCAAAATCTTTTCTATAGGAAAAGTTTAGCAAAGTTCTTCCCAGAGGTTTCTTTTCCCCAAATTTAACAGAGAACTTCATTTATAAATCTACGAAGATTTCTTCTATTTCCTTTTGAGAATTTTCTATTGTTTAACAAAATATTTTGTGTTGTTCTATGATTTTAATATAAAATCTTGTTTCAAAATTTAACACAAAGAGGTAACAAATTTTCTACATAATATTTTACCGAGAAGAACAGAAGCTTCAATCAAAATTATTTCTTCTACATGCAATCTTTTAATATTACAAATTAACAAAACTTCTACAAAATTGAATCTTTAAACATACAATCTTTTCAAATCACAATACAACTAATTAAACAGCAAATAACTTGTTTTCTGTAGCTTGAAGAATTTGACTATTGAAGAAATACTTTGCCTGCTGCGTGCAACTTCCAAAACCCTTTTAAATGTCCACTTTCAAAAGAATGCAAATCACTGAACCATAAATAAACCGAGATCTTCTTCCAAAATTTTAAGATCAAAACCCCAAAAGAAAACACAATCTTTCTAGCAATTCTTTTCCGTGAAGTGCCTTCTTGCCTTACCCAATTCTGGCAATATTCTCTCCAAGAAAATCCTCAACAAGAATTTTGCATTTAATTCAACTAACACACATGGCAAATCAAGAAAATATCTTCTAACAAACTCACAGATAATTTCTTCCAACAATTATCAAGAATTTATTTTATTTTATTGAATTTAAGAATTCAAAATTAATTTCATTTTTAATACATATTTAAAATTCCATTTTACACAAAAGCATTTAAAGAATATTTAATCTATTCTCTCAATAAAAGTAAATTTAATCAATTAATTATTTATTTAATAAAATAACTTTAATCACAATGACTAAATTATCTCACCAAATAAACTAATTTAATTAATTAAATAAAATAAGAAACTTTTAACTACAATATTTAAAATTAATTAAATAAACACTATATTGTAAAGAATATTAATCTAACATTGAATTCACAAAATAAACCTTGCATAACAAATAATCAAGATAGACCAGACGAGACAACCAAACATACCAAACCTAAACTGACAACATACTGTGACTAGGTTTGAGGCTAGACTAGGAAAAACCTCGTTACTATCTCCCAATCAACATTACCGTTGAGTCTAGACACGCTCAGACCTGTGAAACCAGGTGGAGTCGGTGTCCTATACCTACAATCCTGCAATCAAAAATATAACATACATCTATAGAATCCATGATTCAAACACATCGTGAGGAGAAAATCACGGAAATCACAGGGCACTCGCAAGCGAGTGATGCAACTCCGTTCTCCTCACCAATAGAATATCACATCAAACTGACAAAATAAATAACAATTAATCCACCATAAGCATATACATAGCAATAACATCTAAAGTAAACATCTATGCTAACATAAAGCATGTCAGAAATAATCACCACCAAATAGTGTATCATCACATCACAAAATAAATCCACCATCACTCTAATGTTAGCGATCAATACATCAAAACAAAGTACCAGGGTCTATCAAAGTGAAAACATACTGTTAGAAAACATAAGCAAAATGGAGGGGTACTACAGGTGAGGGAAATAGATATTTAGCAAATTAAAAAAAGTATTAATGTGCAAAAGGGGAAGGAATATTCCTTGGGAATATTTTTTTGGAGGAATGTGCAAAGGAGGAATATTCCCTTGCAAGTGGGGAGAAAATTAGATTTATTAGTAATTGATAATTAAAACAATGTTAATTATGCAATTTTATAAGAATTAAATGATATTCATTAAATAAAGTGATTTAATGAAAGGGGAAGGTGAAATGATAATTAATTAAATAACTTAGGGTTATTTAATTAAATAAGAAGATTTAGGGATTTAAATTAAATAGTTTGATGTATTTAATTTAGTGAGAAGAAATGTTCGCATGGAAGGGGATGAATTAACCTGATTAAATTGATTAGGTTAATAGACAAAAATGACATAATTAATTAAATAGCTAGGCTAATTTAATCAATTAAGCGAAAAGAGGATGGGTTTTAGGAGGAAATGATGTTAGTATACCTTATTCGAGTGCATGATATCATTCAGAACATTTTTAAGTGTCTACAATAGTAATTTCCATGATGACTAAAATATTAAAAGGGTGTGTGTAAAGTAAATCTATTCTATTATCATCTCTTTCATATGTGAATTGTAGTCAAAAGAATGGTTGAAATTCTTACCATTTTCTTCCTTCATGTGGTTAGTGAAACTAACCTTTTTTTGGTCATTGGTAGATTAAAGAATCAATCACTTCAACTTTCAACCCCAAAACTATTTTCATGTGGTTATCAAGCATGGTGTAGATTTACACATAGTTGTTTCCTAAGAACTTGCTTTTCATGGCCCATGTAAGAAATATTTTTCTTAATTTTTTGTGGGTGTGTTTTTTCTTGGGTGACTACCATCTTAGCTTCCTTATCCCTTCTTGTCCAATCATCACAAATTTTTTGAGTCCTCACTACATCCTCTACACTTTTTTGCAATGTGGAAAGTTTCCTTTCAACACTAACATCCACTTCAAATTTTAATAACAAGTGTCTCAAACAAACACCTAGATCTCATACTCATAAACACATTTGAAATATTTCATCCTTAACAGGGTGCTTTCAATGTAATGACAATTTTTTTCAGTAATAAAGTATCAAACATCAAATATCTACTAGTATTATTACTTTTATGATATAAGGTAATTAAATTTCTTACCATTAATTTATAATAAAAAAAATCAGCTAGTTGAAAACCAACATTAGAATCTAGTGAGACATTTCTCTTATGTGCATGTCTCTTGATAAGTTCATCTTGGAACTCCTCATAAACTACTTGATTCAATACATTCTATTCATTTTTATAAGAATTCTATAAATTTATTTTTTCTTTTGTTGATACTTTTGATATATCAAAACCATCCATTTGATGACATGAAATATTTTTCCACCTTCAAGTTTACAAATATCCTACAATCCTCCCTTATTTAGCATGGATTCAATATTTTGATATAATGATGGTTGAGTTTTGAACAATAACAACTTTCTCAAAACCATCCATTTGATGACATGAAATATTTTTCCACCGTCAAGTTTATAAATATCGTACAAACCTCCCTTATTTAGCATTCAATAGAAACAATTCCCAAATGCAAATGCAAATGTATATGTAAATTGGACTGGTTGGGGGGTCATTTTGGGAAATGCTTTGAAAAAGTAGAAGCAAATCAATGCATTATCAAATCTAGCTTGCCTAAGTCAAAGAAGTACTAATGGCAGGCAACAAGCTTCAATTTTGTTTTGATCGTCAAATTGCCAACCCCTAAAAGACAGTAATATATTGTAATCTCCTTTTAAATCAATATAATCAATATAGGCTTTATGCCTTTTGTCAAAAAAAAAAAAAACTTTCTCACTCATGCATTTAGCAAGTAATACTTCCTCCTTGACTTCATTAAGATGATTCTTTTTCTGCCCTATAATTTTAGAAGTCGTCAATTTTCCTCCACATCTATTCTCCATTATGATTGTTACAAGATTCTTGACTAAAATTAAACAATAACTCTCCATGTGCAAGTTGTCATAAAAACAACCAAAGAATCCACTACTAATTGACTTCCAACTAATCTTGGAGGTTACAAATCTTCTCATAAGAAATCCAACATTCCTCCTTGAAAAATTAATTATGAAAATAATATTTTATTAATCACTTGACCATTTTTATAAAAAAATAAAAAATAATGAATATTTTTAGTCCAAATAATCAATATTAAATAAAATTGTTTTCCTCTCTCCTTATCTAAACCCAAGGATAATATTGGAATGGCCATTTTTCTCATAAAAATAAAGTTATTGAAAAAGAGACATGACACTTTTCTGCTCTAATAATTATTTTTCTTTCATACGTACAAAATATAAAGACATTCTTTTTCTATTCTAATAATTATTTTTTATAAGAAATATTCCTTTCTTATTCTAATTATTATTTTCTTTCATATGTACATAATATAAATGTGTTATTTCAAATATTTTACTAATTGTTTTTTAAATATGCAAAAAATATTCAAGATATTCACTTAAAATAAAAATGGATAACAAGAAAACTTTTAAGCACTAGCTAATGAATTCTTTGTTGTGAAGTCTTTTGATTTATTCTTCTTTCAAGAAATGCAAGCCAAAAATTGACTCTTCTCCTAAACTTGAGAATCAAACAATAATGATCTTCTTGGACCTTTTCCTCACAAATTCTACTTACTATTCAACTACTAATTTCTTCCATCAATTTCATGTCATTACCTTTAAATTATAGGCCAACATATGTAGACAATCTTCTCCTCAATCTACTTCTATAAGATCTACCAAGAATTCAAAATATAAATGTGAAATTCTCTTGTAATTTTATTTCTCATTTTGTATTATTAATTTTTATTAATACTTTTATTCTTTTATAACTTTTATTTAATTATTTAATTTTACTTCATTTTTATTTCATCTTGATTTCCTTAATTTTAATCTTAATTTTAATTTATTTTTAATTTCATATGCATTATTTAATTTTACAAAAATAAATTATATTACATTGATTATTTTAGGAATGGATTTGGCTTTGTATAAAATTTAAGTATTAATACATATCATAATATTTCATAAATTTATAATCAATAAAATGATGAATATGGTAACATTTAAGTTTTACATGGATTAAGGTTAGGTCCTTGTCTAACTCATAGTATCTACTTACTTTTATTCTTATTTAAATTAGATGTTTATAAGTTATTACAACTTGATAATACATTAAAAATACTTGTGCAAAAATATATATAATTCAATTTAACTATTCATATATTATATGTTAAGATTTTTGGATTGAAATTGTGTGTAATTTTTTACATCAACATTTCAAATCATATTCTTTTTTCTATCTGCATTTCATCTTGATGATGGATCATGGAGTATGAAGTATGATCCAAAACGTTGATGTAAAAAATTGCACACAATTTCAATCCAGAAATCTTAACACACTATTATCATAGACTATGGAAACTTCATGCTTTAATTCTTATATTATCTAATTATTACAAATAACCATAATCAAAATTCAATAAAACAAAACAAATAATAGTCATAATCAATCAATACATATAATTACAATTAAAACATATGAAACTAACATATTAAAATATATTAATTAATTATTTTCTTAAGATATTACAAACAATTAATCTCATCCTATTAAAAATTGCATTCCATTAATATCTCAAAAGATTCCAACTTCAAAAATCTTTTTGAGAATACATTTTACTTATGTTTAATCATTAAATTATACAATAAAAAATTTAAAACTAAAATACATATTTTAATCCAATTACAATCTAAATTAAAATCATAATTAGTACAATATCTTAATATATAATAAAATGTTTTTATATATGGTAATGATTTATTAATTTTTTAAGAGAAATAAATTTAAAAATGAGCGAGAGTGGGTGTGTGGGGTTTGATTCCTTTGCAAGCGGAATTGGCACAAAAGATGAAGAGGGTGATGATGGAGAAGATAGTGAGGGAAACAAAGATTGGGAGGATTTTCTGGGCGTGAATGAGAATGGTCTTTTGCTAGATATTTTTTTGGAGGGCAAGTTGAAGGGAGTAATTGTTATTTGTGCATCTACTGTTTGTAGTGAGTCTTTGAAGGGTAGTTTTGATTTGGGCTCACGAAAGGGTTTTCATTCCCAAGCACCTGTTCCCCTAGTCAAGAATCCTTGAGTGGTTGGGTTTGTTAATGAAAAGGTTGTGTGTGGTGAGGGCTTTGCTTCTAATGGTGTTTTTCTATGCGAGTAAGCTTCATTACTTGGTGTTGGGGTGGGTAATGCCTTAGTGGAAGTGATTTCTATCGGGTCCATTGGGTTGTGGCTTCAAGATGGTATTGCTTTGATTGGAGAGTTCTACCAAGCCACAATATAATGTGTTTTTCTGAGGTTTCTTCTGTTGAACCTATGATTGGTGGTTTTTCTATGCTATTTGAGGCTCAAAATGTTGTGCCTACCATTGTCGTGATTGGCTCTTTCCTCTCAATGAGGATTCTTGATATCTTGGTTGACAAAGCCTCTTTGCATGGTGAATTCTCTCATAGGAAGGTTCTTAGGCTCCCTCCTGAATATTAACATTGTTTGTAGCTAGGTTTCAAAAATATAGTGTGTTGCTAGTTAGTTTCAGGTGGCTACAATGTTGAATGGTTTCTTCATATTCTCTTCCAATCCTTTGAAGAGAGTAAGTGTATTTTACAAGAAGGGCCTTGGTTCTTTGGAAAATCTATCCTTTATTTGAAAATATAGACTACTAGATTCAATGCTCCCAAGGAAAAATATAACTAGGGCCCCATTTGGGTGAGGCTCCTAGTGCTTCCTTTAGAATGCAAGGATGAAGAGATCTTAAGAGATGTTGCCAATGCTCTTGGCTATTTTCTAGCTATTAACAAGGCCACAAAAGACATGAAACACCTAGTTTTTGCTAGATTTTGTGTTTGTGTGGATATAGGTAAGTTGTTACCAAACACTATTAAGCTTCACTCTGTGTTGGGTGTTTGGGAACAAATTATACACTATGAATCTCCCTCACTGATTTACTCTCATTGTCATAGAGTTGAGCATTTTTTGCACTCATGCTAGGAGCCCAAAATTGGGATCTCGATGACTATTGTTGAGGGAAATGATTTGAGCTTCTTTGGTGCAAGCCCCACATGAAAATCTAAGAGTTCTTCCTGAATGGAAAAAGCAAGTTGTTGTGCATCCTTTGATTCCTTCTTGTAAAGGTTTGAACCTTGTTGTTGTGGATTATGTTGGGGACCTGAGGGGACCCCCCCCTTGAGGATAAAAATAAACTTGAAGCTTCTCCTTTGGCTAAGATTGGCTATTCATAAAAACATAAAATAACCCATTTGGGCCAAACTTCACTCCGCAACTCTCTTTGGTTAGGTTTGTCTTGAAACCTCCTTGACTATGTTGGTTGTTTTTGGGCTATTGTACAACTATTTTGTTTGATAGGGCCTTTCCAGTCTTAAGGCTAGTTTCTCAGTGTTTCTTTGTTTCATGTTGTTGTAGTCTTTTTCATTATTCAAGGTTTTTCAGTCCTTTCAAAACCATCTATGGTTCTTAGCTCCATTCAAAAGTGTTTATCCTAATCAAAACAGTTTATTAATTTTAAAAGAGTTAAATTTTTTATTGAGTGTAAAGTAAACCCCTTTGAATAACTTCAATAGAACTACTTTAAACACACTTTACTCATATGGAAATACAACAAGACCATTGGGCTACTTTACCATGCATGGAGATCAACAATTGAAGTAAAATATTAAGCTAATGAAGTGTCTTATAAAAACTCAGTGTTATGAGATAATTGATTGACCATAATTGGTATTATATACTGTCTTTTGAAACAAGATCCTATAATGATGAATCGTAGTGAAACCATATACCCAATTGTCACCATGCTCCCAAGTTTGAAGGAATATAAATCTCAAAGTCAAAAAGGTCCTTAAACTGCTAAAAATGGAGCAACTAGGGGGGTAACAAAATTGTAGGTAACAACCATCACATAATCGTTAGAGTTGTTGCCATAATTATTAAAGACAATCACTAGAATCCTTAAGTGTAAGAGTACAATACATTGTAGTTGCCTCCACCATCACCATCTAAGAAAATCTCTAGAATAGTAAAGTACAAGAGTGTGCAATACACTTTAGTTGCCTCCATCATCATCATCAAAGAAAATTTCTGGTACACTAAAGTACAAGAGTGTACAATACTATGTGGTTTCCTCCATCATCATCATCAAAGATAAACTTTAGAACACTAAAGTACAAGAGTGAACAATACATTGTTGGTCAAGCTCATTGGCTTCTATATAAATCAAATTTATAAAGCTCACTGGCTTCTATATAAATCAAATTTGAGTTGGATACCTGTCTCACACTGGCATACAATTAGTGGGTTGTTAAACTATTGGTTTTTCAATCACCATCAGATATAATCAAATCTTGAATCATATCTAATGTCCTTGACACATGCATGAAAAGAAAATTTAGTCAGTCTAGGCAATCTACTAATTTGTCAGGTGGAATCGATCTGATCCCCACTGCTTTATTTGTCCCTACCAGGTAACCTATCAATTTAATCCCTTTTGACCAACCCTAGTTGTATCTTATACATGTATAAGATGAAGCAGGTGAATCACTCTGAATCAAGGGTGAATAGAAGTAGAATTTGGAGGCATCGATCCTCATTTCATTCTCTATCTTTCTTTATCTCGTTCTTGATTCTATGTTGACTAGGAGAAGGAGAAGTGGTGTAGCATACTACCTTTGGAACGATGAGCCAGGAAGAAATGAAGTCCAGGGAAAGGGATGGAATGACTCAACCGACAGGGGGTAGGCTAGTTGCACTCACAACCAATGTTGTAAATAGATTGAATCGACAACTGTATGGAGATTGATTTTGGTCCGTCTCAAAAATTTATTCTTTGCGTAGGTTTTTGTAATATTTTTCCTACAAACTCTGTCCATTTTTTTTATCAGGCTCATTAACAACACGACACGAATTATGTAAAATCTTGAGGTAAGTCACTTGCCATGGTTTTAGTGTCATTTTTTTTCATCTCTACGTGGATGGATGATTTTTAAAATTTTTTTTGTGTGTTTTATTTCATTCTAAAACAATCATGTTTTGATCTGTTAAATGAAGGCACTGATACTGTGGTCTTGTCTATGATTTTTTTCAATTGGGGTTGAAAGCAGTCATGGAGGTGGGTTCGACTGTAGGGAACGAAGTTGTCAAGGTTTGGTTGGTAGTGAAATCCATGAATAATAGCAACAATAATAGTTGGCTTACATTCTCTCTCACCCCACTCAGTGGGAGAGGTTAGGGAGTCACGTGGATCCTTCTATAAGTCCACTACTTAGTCAACTTCCAACAGCTTCCATAATTTGCAAGCTTCCTCTTGAATGCCTCTTTCAACTATCACTTACCATAGCTATGGAGAAGATGGAGGGGGATCATTTTACAGTACTATGCCGTTGAGGTGTAATGGAAGAAATAAGTATTTTTAGCAACACACTGTACCACTGTTTATAGAGAGGGTAGTTTTGTTTTTACAAGTATGTCAGTGGTAGTGGTTCAAAGATTTAGTGCTGTAGCATGCTAGAGATTTGCTTTCAAAATCTTCAATTTGTGGGTGACAAGGGTAGGGGAAGATGAGAGTTTGCAAGTGATGTGCATAACAAATTCAATTTTACAATGGCAACATAGTGTTTAGTAAGATCAATCATGGCAGTATTGTGGTAGAGATTTGTTTAATGGTCATCGATATAATTTAGTTTCAGGCTATGAAAATGTCTGGCCTCCTTAGTTTTTGTTATCAATCAACTTGTCAATAGATGCAGTGTCTTACAATTTAGCTCTCAATCTTTTAGAACAGGTTTATGTGCTTAGTTTGCTTTCAAAACTGGTATTTCATCTTCTTCTTGTTACTATAATTTATTTTTCAAAATTGAACTTTATACAAATATTTTCTTCAATTCACTATAAACAAATAATTCCCTATCGAGGTAACCCTTACACCTCCCTCCTGGTGTAAGTGCTAGTAATAAATTTAATGCAGATTTTGTCTTCTTTAAGAGCGTGCAGATCCCAAAAGATATGACCGCTTTACATTTCAGTGATATATCATTAATGGTAGTTAAGGATCCAAATTGTTGTCCAAAATTCCATCATGTATCAATACACATTTTCCATAATTCATTGGGAAGAATGGTTTCTTAGTTAATAGCATGCCGAGTTCCATTATTAGCCCTCTGCTACTCATTCTGGCTTGTCTTTGTGAGTTTAGATCAATTACAGAAGACTGAGACAAATGTATTGTCATTATTTATTATTCACAAATTTTCCTACAACCATGAGTAATCTCAGAAAACGTTGCTCTGTAAAATTAAATCTTAAAGAGGGAAAGATACAACCGTAACCAATGAAATTCCATATTTCTAATCATTCTGAGTCTTCATCCGGATATATTATTAACCAACAAGAACATGTTCATGATTTGTTTTAGCTATAGATGATTTAGAACAAGCCTTTCTTAGATGAAAGCCATGATCAATTGTAATCAGTTTCTGTTATGAAGTTTAGTGTTATTCTCCATTGATACTCTGATGTACTAAACTCTTAGGCTTTTCTCAATAACACTATGACAGTGATACATTATCTTAAGAGTTCTACAATAATGTGACAAATCCACACAAGAATTCTACAATTATCTTTCAGTCATGTACAATCGAATAGGGTACCCTACATCTAAACTATACAATTACAAGCGGTTCGGCTCCTAATTTTAGGGTTGCAGTGAGAGGCACAGGTTCAACTCACGACCTACTCATAACCAAACAAAACGAAGACTGACCTTGCTGGAGATAAAGATCATTTGTACCTCACTTAGGATCCTTAAATTTGAATCTATAAATTGAGGATTAAGAAAAGTGCCAATTCATGCACTATTTATCTCTGCTCTTGAACCAGAGACTAGTCTCCGATGAAATTTAGGGCTAATTGAATTTGGGACTAAGGTAGTATTTGGGATCATTGAAGAATTTGACAATTTTTTTTGCTTTGGCATCCGAAAGATCAGTGCTCCCCAATAGCTTTTTCTTGGATGCTTGGAAATCGCCTCAATTGAACCTATGCCCTGCATCATCTGCAAATGAAATATTGCACTTGAGGTAAAATAAAATAAAATAATGTAATGCCTGCTAATACGATATGTGCCCGTTAATAGTATTACCGTGTGAGCATCATGAGTATCAATCCCAGGAATGGCTGTTAACACTTGAATGTAAGGATCCACACTTTCAACGAATCTCTTCCGCTTCAAGAGTAGGACAGGGGTCAGGGTTTGTAAATAAATTTATACAATACAAATATGCAAACTTACTCACCTCGGTCTGGATCTTTGCAACCATATCGTGCCGTTTAATTTCTGAAACAAAGAGCAAAAATAACAGTTAAGGAGGATAATGAAAATGCATGAGACGAGAGAAACGCAAGGGAGTAAAAAAGTGCGTTGCCTCCATGAATAAGTGCCAATTTCAGCATTTTCTCAAATCCCATGCATGGATCACGCACTGCCATGAATGTAGGCTTCTGTAGAGCTACACCTGACCTGAACTTCCAAAAATTCAAAAACCCCGAATATCTCAAAGTTTCATCACAGACGAAAGACAAAGTAAAATGACCATATTATCTACTGCCTTACTTGAAATAAGAACGTATGAAGGCCTGGTTGTCCTCTTCTGTACAAATGCCCGCAATCACATACAAATTCCCAAATTGACTTCTCATCTTCTCAATTCTGTGAAAAGGAGCCTTACGAATAATCAACGAGGATGTGTAGAGGGGCTTTAAACCTGTTAAATGTTTCTGTGAGATGTTCAGATTTCCAGCTTGTGATGAGGATGAAAGCGATCGAAAGCCCCGCCGTATTGAAAATGAAGTCCTATTCAAATTTATGCATGGCTTAATTAGCTGTATAAAGGCTTTGGAAAAATAAAGAAGTGAGTGCTAGGGCAGTTACAGGTGCGATCTTGTTGAAGTTAAGTGTGTAATTAGCTGCCCTGAGCAGGGAAGCGAGCGGATGTATGAGCCGAGGATTGTCATCTCTCCATTTCGTATTTATGATACAAACTCCAACCTTCTTTGCTGCCGCCACCATTTCTTGTCTCTGTGAACTGTATTTCCTTTGCAACAAGATTGAATGCCATTCAAATTCTTACCATTAGTAGCTCGGAGAAGTGCACGCTCCCTCTTTATCTTCTTGTTTTACATCCACTTTGGCCTCTTCCTCGTTACATAGCCCTGCACCTAATTTAATTTATTTTGTACGGCTCTGGGAAATTCACCCCAACAATTCACGGTTGGATATTTCACTGTTAGTAATTTATCAGCTATGACAATTTCTTCTTATGGAAAATTCACCACCACTTATAATTCATATACAATTAGAAATTTTGATTTATGATAATAAAAATTAAAACATTTTTCAATATATTTTATTTAAATTATTCTTTGGCAAAAAAAATCTCAAGGTCTTGGAAATACATATTAAATAATGTTAATGCGATATGGCTGTGGTAAATTGTTGGTGGTGAATTTTCCATGAGATAAATTTGTCATGGTGGTGAATTTGCCTAAAGCCATTTTGTACATATGTTGATATAATTTTAAAACAATTTTTCCATGGGTCTATCTCTTTCTAATGGTTTAGATCAGATTTTATAGGATCTATTCTTGCACCCAAGACATGCTTACTGTTGTGTCTTCCTAATTCAAATGACTTTTCCTTTGCAGGCCTATCCTTTTTAAAAATCTTGATTGTGGTCTTTAATTGTGCATCTAACATTTTGATTGGGCATTTAGGGTTATATATTGAAGACAGATTCAAAGATATAATTTAATCATCTAAATATTAATCAATTTAAAGGGAGATTAAAGAGAATACAAATTAGAGTATATAAAATAGTAATGTACTATATATATATTATATTTAGACATTCTAAATTATTTATGTTTTCTATTTTTGGTCTTCAAAAATCTATTAGAATTTTGTGTAAACAAGATTTCTATTCAAGACTAAAATATTTATAAACTAATCACAAAATAAGAAAATAGAATAAAGATATTAAATATTCAATATTATGAGACAAGTTACAAAGAGTAACATACAAATATATAGGTCTCTTGGATACATGCATCAAGGAGATGACAAGTCCAAGATGCACGAGTTAACTCTCAATTACTGTTGATCAAGAGGTGAGTTAACTTAGCCTAACTAAGACAAAGGTGACCTTGATTGAATAGAGGTGGCATCTAACAACCATCAATCAGGACTTGATGATGTAGTGGTGACACTTGTGTATCAAAAGTCAAAGTGTAAACATGTCATTATTAGCTACTTAGGTGTGAATCATTAAATATTTTAATTATCTTAAGTAAAATTATTAAATAGGTGCAATATCACATTTATGATATAATACATGTCTAAGGTGAATAAAATTTTGCACCAACACTCTTGATAAGTGTAACTTAGGAGAAATGGGTGCCAACAACTATGCCATGTTGGGTAGGTACCATATACAGAATAATCCCTTTAAGAAGAAGGAAGGAGAAAACTTGTAGGAAAAAAAATCCCCCAAGAGAGGATGAAGAGAGATCTATGTGACCCCCCCTCAAAAAATTAAGGAGAAATCCCCATGTCAGAAAATTTTCCTTCTAGAATAGAGAGATGAAGAGAGGCCATGCAACCCCTCTCCCTCAATGTGTAGTTCCTTACATCAATATGTATGCTTAACATAGAATGATGAAGGTGGTCCATGACCATCAGATAATGTTCCTCCCCTTGGGAAGAAACAAAGTCAAAGATGTATGCACGATATCTTCTAATTCTTGAAAGGATTTTGAGGGAAGAAAACTTAGAATATATGATTTTTATAAGCTACTTAGGTGTTGCCATGTTGGTGTCAAGAGGTGTCCCAATCAAATCAAGAGTCTTGGGCCTAATTGAAAAAGGTGACAAATTATAACCTTGTGAAAATGAATGTATAACACAACCAAAGACAAAGATGAGTCATTTGAATGCTACTCAATGATCTCCAAGCTAATGCCAAATTATGACAAATACTAATAAAATGAATAAGAAGGAATGCAAGATTTAGATATATTGTAACCATGAATATATGGTGCTCATCAAGGCCAATAAAAAATTGGTATTCCCATAGAGGGTATCAATATGAACAATGAATAAATTGAATTTTTGGACTCATGAATTCTAGGGAAGAAAAAATAACATATATGATTTCTATAAGATACTTAGGTGTTGCCATGTTGGTGTTGAGAGGTGTCATAATCAAATCAGGAGTCCTAGGCCTAATTGAAAAAGGTGAAAAATTAGAACCTTGTGGAAATGAATGTAGAACATGATCCCAAGATAAAGGTGAATCCTTTGAATGTTACCCAATGATTTCCAATCTAATGCCAAATTATGATGAATAATAATAAAATTAATTAGGTGTTGTGCACGATTCAAATATAGTAACCATAAATGTATGATGCTCACCAAGGTAAGATGAGTAGACCAATGACAAATTCCAATAGAGGGTATCAAGATGAATAATGACTAAATTAAATTTTTGAACAAGTATGAATAAATGTTAGAGCCAAGATCAACTAGTCATGTGGTGACACTTGGATGAGCTACAAAAGAATGCAATGCAAATATAATTGATTAGAATTATGTGAAATCCTCAAAGATGATGATGCACATATAGGAATATGATTTTGAGTCACTATAGGAGTGCTCAACTCAAGAGGCAACAAAGTTTCACCAAGTAGAAAATGAGGAATGCCACACAAATTTGAATAGTTCAACTACCTCTTCAAGTGACACATCAACACATAAGGTGGATTAATACATAAAAAGATAAAAAATTAAATAATAATTATTTAATCAAGCTCGCCAAATTATTTTTGAAATATCAAATTCAAAAACAAATATAGAAGGAATAAAAGATACTTATTTTATTTATTTCACATGTAAAACAATAAGAAACTTAATTTTAATTTAATTCTTCACTTCTTCCTTTGCACTCCTATGTATACTACCACACCCTATTTCAAATTTTGTTTTTGTGCTATTTCTAGTTACTTCTATATGTTATCTCTCTACTAGCCATTCCTTTATTTCTAATCTTCGATGTTATTTCAGTATTATTGCTTCCTCTCATATGTTGTGTTTTCATTCACATTGTCACTTAGCTACATCTTCTTCCTCCTCCTATGTTGCTATATTTTTCTTAGTATTTCTCTCTTTTTTACTACATGTCTACTTTATTTATTTTTCATCTTTCCTAGTTGTGCCTCCATTCTCTTATCTTCTCTTCTCTATTCTCTCAAAATCTTCTAATGGAGAGTTCTTTCAAAAATTTCATCATTCCCTCGTGACTTTTATTTTTATAAATATTTAAAACCCTCTATTGAAACTACATAGTCTATAAAAAAATCTCACACCTATAGCTTATTTCCCCTATCTTTAATATATTTTGCAAACTCTTAGAAAATGAAAAGTCATGGCCAAGAAATGAAAGAATAAACACCACATAATAAAATTAGGATTTTGAAATCCGTTCTCACCACCTCCACATGGAAATAATTTGAACCCATAAGGAAAATAAAATCCCTTTTGAAATAGAAAGCTATATCAAGTAGCTTTAAGAACTATCTTCAATATATAAATTATATTTGCATAATATTAACCTTCATGGTATTTATTCATCCAAAATATAAATGAGCTCTAATACCTAAGGTAGTAATTCATTTTACCCAAATATAAAACCATATAGGTATCAACACTTAAAACAACATGTAGTCCTTATATAGTTCAATCTTTTAATGTGTAGGTTTCGTAGTAGAAAATGAAACCTTCCTCTAATTGCTATGTAACAACTTGGAAATATCCATGTGGCATCTTGATTTTGGTTTAAAATAAATGAATATGCATCTTTTTTATTACATTCCTTTGAAAATAAGTTGACAATTTCACATTAGCACGAACACCAAAATTGAAAAAAAATGAAACTATGAAGTTGCAAATATTTTGGTGATGTAGGAATGCTCATGGACTTGGATGCTCATGCATCACAAAGATGCTACAATACTATTGATGGGTGTTTTTGCACCTTCTCAACATAGGCAACACACAAGTGCACTACCTCTCTTGAAAGACAACTTCCTACAAGCAAGTTTTAGAAAATTTCCCAAGGTCTCTCGGGTGTCAGGTCATGACATGTTGGGAATAATTCAATTGGTTTAATGTGATCTTGCTAGTAATAATAGGGAATCCTTACATGAGTTAAGTTGGAGGGAATTAGCTCTTTGAATGGAGTTTATAATTTTTTTGAAGTGTGGCTCTATTGCTGCAAGTTCAGGACAACAGTCTCTAACTCCACTTTGATCTTCAGATTTGGCTTTATAATGTGCAATGAACTTTATCTAAAGCTACTATTTAAAAGAAAATTCAAAAGAGCAGGGGGAGGGAGAAGTTCCTAGACCTGAAACTACTGATGAACAGTGACAATGGAGGATGCTACAATGGAAAACCTTCCTAGAAGTAAGTCCCACTTAACTAGATTAATTCACAGTCTCATGAAACTAGTGCAATCTTCTAAGGTCTGCAAATGTTCAACCATTCATTCACCATAAAGCATGAACAAAGGATAGAATTTAAGTGCAACATTCAAACAATGTTTAGACTAGAGCTTCACACTGCAATTTATCATCAATAAACAACAAAAAGCATGAACAAAGAAATGCATCAGCACAAAAAAATCATTCACCATCAATGAACAACATTAAGTAATCTATTAAAGCATGCTAACACATAGAACAACAAAGTTAATCTACTTAAATTTACTGAATATGAGAAGAAGAATCATGAAACATGAAGTTGGAAGCCAAGAATCCACCAAAATCAATGAACTTCTATTAAAATTCTAGTAGCATGTCTTTACAACAACTCAACTCTCTCTTGAAAATGAGAGGAGACCCCCTATTTATAGTGTCCAAAAAACAAAATGAATGGCCAAGATTCAATCTCATTGTGTGGCCAAGATTCACTACAAATTAGGGTTTCACCTACCCCCAAATATTCTACAATATAAAATTACATTTTGTCTTCTAGCTTATTCTGTCTTCTTGTGGAAAACACTGTAGCATTTTTTCTTCTAGCATATTTCCCTTTGTTGCAGCTAGACTATGAGGAATTCATCATCAATTACCAGATTCCCTTCATGCTTCTTCACAGTAGCGTATTGCACAAAATTTTTGATCAATGTTTGGAGTTTATCCCACTCCATTATATTAGATTGAAGCACTTGAAAGTTCAATTTCTTTGACTGGCCAATAATTACATCCCAATCCTTATCACATTTGGGAGTGTTCTTTATAACTTGCTCGGATTGGGTGAAGGCACGAGCAACAAAATCCATGAAATCTAATGTGAGGACATTTGTAGCTCCGTCTTCCATCTTCTTGAGGAAATGTGGCCTTATCTTTTCCTGATCTATCTCAATAGAGGGCATGTCAAGATCTATCATCAACTTGAGGTATTCTCCATAGGTTGTTCTAGTCCCCTTGACTAGGTCAATATCAAGCTCTACCTCGTGGAGCACTCGTTCCAAAATCTCTCGTCGGTGATCAAGGCCCATCTTCCACATCTCCACGAGCCAATGGTCATCCTTTGTCAATGAAAGCTCCTTTTCCATGCTTTCCCAGGCATTTTGAGGATGGCCTCGAGCTTGGGGTAGATTCTATATAACTCTAGGAAGTCTGTGCAGGATTTCCTTGTGCCTTCAAGCTATTTTTGCACTTCCAAGAATTTGTTGGTTGTTCTTATGGCCCGATTGATACCCATATGCCCATTGTATATGACCCACTGAAACAAATCTTCAGTGGTTTTTGTCCAATTCTTTCTCCTCTCAAGCTTGCTAATATGTTCCTTGGACAATAATTGTGGTGGTGTTGGAGACGTGGTGGGTTGTTCCTCGATGGATGACCGTTGTTGTATGTAGGTAGTTAATTCTGTCACTTGTGCTTTTAATTCCTCCTTGGTAGATTGTTCCTTATTCATCTGGTGCACGATGGTGGCAACTGATCCTTGAAGATGATCAATATTTTTCTCTTTCGTTGTTGTTCCCAAGTCAATGGTAGAAATATTATAGCCGACTCCTTCTCCTTCCACCACTGGAGTAGCTATTTGCACTGTCCTGGATCCTGAGGCATCCAGGGTCAAGTGGGATCTTACCCTTGGCTTCTTTTCCTTTTTTGTGCTCAAGTCAGAATGGCTTCCAACCTCGCCTTTGGATCCATGAGTGTAGGGGTCTTCTTCTCTAATTGATTTTACAACCATACAGGCATCTAGGCATCTGGGATTCCCCTTTTGGTGATTCACGATCACCTTCTTCTTCTTCTCGAGTATGCTAAATTTCTATTCCCTTGCTGCCCAGAGTTTTATGACTTGTCTTTTCTTCTTCCTCTTCATCTGAATCTTGAATAAATAATGTTTCTTTCCCTGGGGATTTAGTGGTTGTATGTTCTCTGGGGATACCCTCCCCTTCAAAGGTTTTCTCTTCTTCTTCTTGCTACACATGCTCTTAATGGTGCTCCACTTCTAGGCTCTTTCTTATCTCAGCCTCTTCTTCCTTTTCTTCTTCTCCTAGTGGAGGAATTTCTTCATCATGTTCGGGGCTCTTATCCTTCTCCCCAGTTGGAGGCTCTATAGTTACCTCCATCTCATCATCTGTTTCTTTCTTTTCTTCAGAGGGTGGTCTTTCAACTTCTTCACCAACGTCCCTCAGCTATTTGGAAAGTTCCTCCAGTTCTTGGTCAGAGGTTTCCATGGTGTATTTTGACCTAGGATCTTCAACATCTTCTTCGGAGGATTGGGTTTCCTCCTCTTCTTCCTCATGCACCACTTTATCAATTACCAGATGCTGATATTCAAGATGCTCGTGATAGCCATCTACTTCTTCCTCCATTTCCTTAGTTGCTTCCCTTTCCTATCTTTCCAATTCCTTGGAAATATGCATTGTTTCCTCCATCGTAGGTGGTTCAGTTGGAGGAGGAACAGGGAGGCTAGCAACAACTTGTGCTAGGGAATCTTGCACCACATAATTCATTAGCACTCCAGATAGCTCTGTTGGTATTTTTTGCATATGTCGAGCAAAGGCTTCTGGGAGCGAGAGGGTAGGCATTGCTGTCGTTGCAGTGGCTAGTGGGAAGGCTGATGATGGAGACATGGAGGAGGAAGAGAGTGGAGAAGTGGTAGTGGATGAGGAATCTATGACCATAACTTGTGCTGTAGGTGAAGTGGAGGCAAGGTGGATTGAAATGTCCACTGCGGGCAGAGAAGAGGTAACCATTACCTGAGAAGCAGGTAGAGGAGTAATAGTAGTAGCAGCAACAATAGTGGTGGCAGCGAGAGTAATGAAAATAGGTGGGGATTTTGGTTGCTCAACCTCTTCTTCTTCCTCCCCCTCATGGAGTGGATCCTCCTATATGGTGGGTATCTCCGTGAAACTGCCCGACTTTTTTGATTTCTTGGAAGGCTCACCTTCTGAGGCTTTCCTTGAATACACTTTATGTTTGGGCTGATGTTTAGCCATTTCTTTTCTCTTCTTGGACCATGTAGTAGGAGGAGACGCTGAAGTCTCTCCGGTCAGGGTAGCAATGGCAGAAGTTCTATCAGTCTCACTCTCAGGTTCATCTTCAAGCTCATCGTATGTTAGAGTAGCTCCTTGCAACTTCAATTGAGCAATCTGCCCATCGATCCATTGTTTTGTTCTTGCCTCTATAGGCTTCATCAAAATATCGAGGTCATTGACCTCTTCTTCGTTCTAATCAATTAATGGCAGTGGCAGATTGGCAATGACATTGTACCTTGGATCAATCACTGTGTTCTCATCTTCAACAATCTGATCTGGTACTGGAAATAGGTTGACCATTTTAACAAAGTACGCAGTTATGCACATATAATGCCTCATGCGGACTTCTTTATCATCTCTACAATTGGCCTAAAATTCCTTGACATTGTGGAGGTGGGAATGCTCTTTTCCAACCATATTTTTCAACTTGCCATATGGATCCATCCATGGCCTAGAAGTGTGCAACTCCAGGTTGTATTGATTCAACTCCTTAGAATATTTTGCACACTAAGATGTGAGGATTGCATACATTCCCTTGCCAAATGTAAGGGGATAAGGAATCTTGAGCTGGTGTTTGTCACTTAGCAGCGTGTGAGCATGCTGCAATTGGCTTGAGAGCTCGAGTAGTACCAACCGATCATTTGGGTACCAGTACAGCTTGTATGGCCTCTTTGAGAAGCCCTCAGTTTAGATGTAGGTAAATTTGGGAAACTGAATGAATAGAAAACTGAACCAACATATGAAAGTGTTGGCACTATGGGTGACCCGCCTCTCGAAGTCACCTCCAAGCAATCTGATTATGTGCCCTATGAAAGCATCACTGACGCAAGAGTAGTCTTTCTTGAAATTTCTAAATTGAAGCTGAGGGTACCTTTCATAGACCTTCAGTTCTCTTTCCAGAGTTTGGCTCGGGGCTACAAATAGTCCTCTGTACTTAGCCTGATTAGCTAGTAGATAGACCAAATAGGAGGTCATATAGAATTGTGAATTCTTCTTCACTACCACAAATTTCTCATGTAGGCAATTGCTTATCATGCTTTCCCAATGGAATTGGGTCTTTCCCCTGATGATTTCTTCAATAAAATATAGCATCCACTCTTGGTAGAATGTTGCAGTTGGGAGACCCATGACCCTACTTAATAAGGTTACCAGGTCATGGTAATCTTCATGGAAGTCACTCCTAAAGAGCTCCTGGGGTACCTTATTTGCACTACCCCTCTTCTCCTTTAGCCAATACTGATTAATTAGCTTCTTGCACTTGATGGGATCGGCCTTCCACATGCTCTCAACATTTTATTTAGATGCTTCCTCCATGTCGTCAAAGGTTGGTATATGGAAGGTTTGTTTGATAGACTTGGTGGAGGAATCTGCTAGGATGTTGCCATATTTGTCTACTATTCTTTTTGTGCTTTCCTAATATGCCTCTCTATAGGCCATTACTAGCTCGAGGGCTATGAGGGTAAATAGGAAACCAACAGCCTTGGACAACCCACTTCTTCTGATTCTTTTGGAATTCTCTGTGGTAGGGTTGAAAATGACCCTCTACTTGAATTCATTAATGTCAATATGCACCAAGTTGGTGTCTAAAATCTTGTCCCAGTCTGTAGTGACCTTTGACTTAAGTTCCTCTCCTTGGAACTTGTACTTCATTTGGTCCTTGTCGTCTTTTCCCTTTGGTGCCTTAGTGGGTCTCTTGCCCTTTTCTTTCTCTGTGGGAGCCTCCAAAGGTCTTGTAGTTGGTTCCATATATCCTGCAATCCAAGACAAAGAAAGAACATTCAAGTGTAAAATAAAATAAATATTAGCAAAAATATGCAAAAACGATGTTAGATCGAGTAATTCATCGTTTAAGGGTTCTAACATTTCTTTCGGATCATCGTTAGCCTTTTGTTTGAGGGAGTTATTGCAATGCGGGCCTAGGGGTGTGAACTTCCTTGGGCTGATAGCCGTTTTGAAGGGAATGGCAGAGGGACAACAATCAGGGCATGGCGGCCCGCACAGTTCTACCCGCGTGAGGATTTTGGCCATGAGGTGAGGCCTATCGGTAGGTTGCATCATTTGAGCACATGGGTCAAGTCAATTTCTAAGCTCCGAGGACATTAGGTTCATCATTCAGGCGTGCGGGCTCAAGGCATGCAGATGTAAGGAGTCTCTCGGCTATTTCAAGCTCTGCCATTTGAAAATAGCTCTCGCAAGGCGGTGCCCTGCAATGTGGGACCCGCGATCTCGGAGGACAACAATTTGCTTTTTAAAGTTTTCTTCGTTTTAACTGGATGTGGGCGAGAAGCTGTAGAAGGGCATTGGTCAATCGCCATTTGAAATAGTGGGAGGAGGACGGTGGTCCGCTGAGGGTGGCCCACATCACTGGACCCACAGGAGGCTCAAGCGTTGTTCATTCATCAGTAAACGGCTAGAGGGAGGTGTCAGGGTCAGACCTCGTGTAGCGGGCCAACAAAGGTTACTAGTCATTTGGAGTAGCAAGGGTGGGATGGAGTTCCGCAAGTGGCCGCCCACATGAGGCCATCCACAAGGTGTTCTATACTTAATCATTTTTGTTTTGGGGTCAATGACAGAGGTAGTGAGTGCGGGCCCTGGGAGGTGGAAGGATGACATGTTGGGGCCGTTTAAAACAATAGTCACCTAACGGAAGCCCACAGATGGAGGTCTGCAATGGGAAGTTTGTCGAGGGGATAACACTTAGTCACTTTTTAACATAGGAGATCCGACGACAACGGCTGGGGTGGGGCTCGACTAATAGAAAGACGCCAAGGTTTTGTAGTTTTTGAACAGTTGTTTAAGCGATGGAAAAAGGGCGACGGAAATTCGTATTAGGTGGCCCGTGACGAAGTCTATGTACTTAAGTCTAGATTGGCGGGCATGGTGATAGCGGGACCCGCGGGGTGGGAAGCTGGGATAGGTTTATTGTTTCGCATGAAATTTGTGGCCAATTTTAAGGGATTTTTTAGATTTCATGACATGGGTTTTGATCGCCATTTGGACATCTAGCTAGATTCTAAGTTTCCCCTCCTTCAGATTTTAATAATTCTTGTAAAAAATATTGAAGAAAACTATTTCACAGCTAGCAACGAAGGATGAACCTAAAAAATCCGATGAAGTTGGTGAGGGAGCTGTAGATGATAGCGTTTGGATGAGGACGAGGCTTTGTGGGCACAGAGGCGACGATTGCAGGCGAGCTCTAACAAGTTTCTTGAACTTCTGATAGTGAAAATAACACTTCGAAATGCCTATTTATAGATTTTTTTGCATTTAATGATCATCATCAATGCTGGTACAACGACGGCTGAAGTTGGTGAACGGGCATTTCAAATGATGGCAGTGGGAACAGTGGGGTCTGCAAAGCGGATGATAGTTAAGGGTTGGTCGTCTAGTAGGTTGGCGGTGACAACAACGAATGAGGCTGTGGGTCCCGTGAGGGGGGAGGATGTCATAAATAGGTCATTTGAAACAATGAAGATTCCAAGGAATCCCGCATAGGGCGGCCTGCAGGGGCGAACCTGCATTGCCCAAAGGACGTCCATCTTAAAGTTTGAAGGCAGACTGCCAACAAAAACCCGCTAAGGCTAAAGACTTGGAAATTTGGGAAGTGGTGAAACTTGGTCAACTTGGGATGATACCTCTAAGACTCCTTGACCACTTAGGACTCAAAAATAGGGGGCATGCAAAACGAGGCGAAGGAAAAGGCGACCCGACAAAGAGAGAAGAAAGGGTCCCCGTTCTGAACGAGGCGTGTGTGCTATAAGCACAACAAGTACTAGGCATCTTGTTGTAGATTTCCTACTTGCTCCAATTTCAATTGAAATTGACTAGCTTCATGGTGGAATGAGGTTGGTCCTCATCATTTCTCCATTGAAGGAACATTAGGGGATAGTGATTCTTTGTTGGAGCATTCTCATTTTTCGAATTTGGACAACATGCTCAAGTTAATGGCTAAGCCCTTTAAGGAAGCATCCTTGAGAAAAATCTTACATGGACATTCTATCCAAGAGGTGGACGTTAATGCCTTCTCTCATCCTCATGCTCAAGTTTCCTCCCTTCTCTTGCTAAGAAAAAATGATAGAATTTCCAACAAGAATTTGGTATAAAAGGATAGGAATGTGTCTTTCACTTGCAATAAAAAGCTAGCTCCTTAGGATCATCTTTAGGACACGTAAATCACTTGTTCATTAGATAGTTATTTTTGGTTATTTGGAGACAAAGAAGTCAAAATTAACTTATTTTTAGGTTCACATTCTCAACCTAGTTCTATGGAAGCCCACAACAACTTGACTATGGTGTATAAGAAAAAAAGGGTTTATTTTAAAAATCATGAGGGCCGCCACAAAATACTTTTATAGTCTCATATGAAAGCTTGTGTTAAAAATCTCAAATTGAATTGGATAGATCTTGTTGTAGTGTTATTTCTAGGATTCTTATGCTTTGTTCAACACCCTCATTTTTTGGTCTAGTGCTTTTTTTCATGACCCTCCATTGTGGAGTAGTCTAAACCAAGTATTTTTTTTGGTTTGCAATATATTGGGTATGGCCCTCTAGACCATATATACAATAAAAAATAATTAAATTATAATCAAATCTTTACATACAAATACAATTAAACTATATATATCCAAATTTATATATAAAGTTAAAATATTAAAAATATTAGTTAATTGTTTGCTTGAAATACTACCAACACTTAATTTCATAGTATTAAAACTACATTCCATTAATGAACAAGAGCTCTGAAGGAGCTAGAGTCCCTGCCGAGGGGAATAAATATGCTTATGCATATTTGCAGCTGGTTGAGAAACTATTTAGTATTTGGAAAACTAATTAAATCGATGTAGTAAAAGAGCTAAGTAAACACATGAAAAGTAACCACATGCTTTATAAGAGTTTAATTAGAACACAAGGATCTAGAATTAGCATAAATTTAAATCTTGGTTTCACAGGGTTGGAAAAAGAATCATCTCATAAGTCAAATTGAGTGATACATGGAAATAAAGCTAGACTAATTTACCCAAGTCAAGTAGTCTCCAATTAACCCTTGATGGGAAAAAATTGTGTCCACAAACTTAGTTAAACCATTGAATAAATCAACATAATATCAAAATATTTTAGAAATAAAATCACTAATTATATATATGTATATATATGCATATGTATATACACCCATACATATATATACATACATACATACATATATATATACATACAAACATATATACATTTATACATATATACATATATACCGCTGGCACCTCAAACAAATATATATATATTTGCCTATGCACTTCGTATACACTGAGAAATCTACCTAAGGGACCCACTTTGAGAAGCCATAATTTGAAGCCCATTGATTTTAAGCAAAACCCTTTAAGTAAACACTTATGTGTCCTATGAGTGTAAAAGTGTCATTTTCTCAGAGCCTCATGAGTTGATTTGCTATTTTTAATAGATCAAAACCAAATGCAATTTCTCCTGTTTTGCATTTGCATTTCTTACAGCCTTTCAGAGAGGTCAATTTCAACCTTCAATAACTTTTGAAGAGAGATGATTCAAGCTAATCCCTTTTGCACATGTTCTCTCTATACCAAAGTGATGCATCATGGTCCAAAGGGCAGCCTCGTCAGGAGCTGATTTGATATTTTTGCAACGAGGTGATTTCATCAGTTTAAATTGGTTCAGATCAGTTGTTTATTGCAGAAAGTTTGAGTAAGCAACTTGGACAGCAAATAACTTTTTCCTCGTGACTCCTTTCGTCAAACTGTTTGTTGCACCCAATTCTCTGGACCAATGGCTACATGACTACAAGTTTTTGTGTCTCTAGGAGGTCGTTTTCCTAGTTTTCAAAGCCAATTCCAGAGCCTACTTGGCTAGTTTTGCACATTTTGCAAACATGTAAAAAGACAGTTTTTAATGAAAACCCAGTTCGTGTTTTCACACTAGATGCATTCCAAAGCTTTCTAAAGTCAATTTGAGCATAAAACTTGTTTGGGAATGAATTTTTTTTTAGTCGGGCCACATGGGGCCTGGCATGTTCCACATAGTCATGAACTTGTAATTGTTAAAGGATTGCAATTGCATCAAGTGAACTATTTTGAATAACTCAGTTGAAAGCAACATGAGCTTTAACCTGCAAAACAAAAACTATATATTCCATGTTTGTATCCACCAAAGTGTATTATGAGGCCTATGTACATGCCCCTAAAGTTTTGCAGAGAACAGAAATGGAGAACATTCTTTTCAAAGAATAGGTAGCTCATCTTGGATCTAATTTGTATAAAGAAATACTTCAGTTGAAGTGATAAGAGCATAGATGATAATGGATTGAAAAGGCAGAGACTATTATCAATTGTTTGCATCAACATTGGTCATCGTCCTTCGTGATTGAGAATATAGAAGAAGTGACGTGGCCATACTAACTGAAACATGTCCAAGACCATGGCTATGCATCTTCAAAGGTTCGAGTTTGACATGGTCAAATTTGGCACATAATGAATGGGCTCAAGTATGGCAGCCATTGCATATGTTGGTAGGAAAGCACTTTAAATGTTAAGTGTCTTATTTCCATCGAACAAATGAAATAAGGTTGTTGCTTGAGGACAATATAAGAGAGATCACAGTGTTAAAGAATCGATGAAGGCATTCAAGGATAAGCATGAAAAGGTTAATCTGTAGAAGGTGTGCAGCCTTGCACACCAAATACTTCAGATAAATGTGGTCTCTTGCAACGCCCTCATTGCCAATACAAAATGAATGTGTTGAAAGGGCCTCAGAGACTTTCATCCAAGGCGCCAGCATACAATACAATGATTTGTTGAGAATTATTTTGTCTCAAGAAAATGTAATTGATTTTGCTAAGAGCACACACTCAGCTGAGGATGGCGCATAAGATGGGTTTTCAAAGTTCAGTAACTTCTGAAGCAAACACAGTGAATGGAGGAGAAGCTGCGCATTGTTTGGCTTGTCTCAAGATAAACGCTATACCTATAATGCCATTTGGAGATGGTCAAAATAGAAGCACAGGAGCGAAGCTTTGATATGGACATGTCATAAGGATTTATATTTTACAAATTGATTGTGTTGCTCAAAAAAATTCTTGAGGTGCTAAACATCTATTCAAGATTTATGAGAGAGAGATTTATTTCTGAAACACTAGAGACATTCATCATTACAAGAGGTCTCTACTATATAGTGGATTTGTTGAAAAGGACTCCTCGTGAAATTTTAGCAAATGCCTTTATAGCAGAGGCGTGTGAACTGCAGTATGGGACGCCTCTGTGTATGAGGTTAATGAAACTAAATGAGCAGCAGGCATGAATATTCTGCAGAGCATTGACTTGTGGAAAGATAACGCAACAAAAGATTGAAAATCCATCATACATGGCGCAGACTTGGGCTTCTACATGCAAACTGTGTAAGGAGAGGGCGTACTTACAACAGATTTGTAGAAATGGCTTTACAAACTTCTAAGCAAATGCAACACCATAATTCACTGCCAACAAACAAAAATGAGTTTATTAAAAGGCTTTGAAACTTTAAGGTAAATGCAAACAGGGGCGCCATGGCAAATGTAGGGTATGCACAAACTGGGTGCGCAGAATGGAGATGGCAACTGAATAAAAAGTGTATAAAGGGCCTGATAGAATGGAAGCCGCACAACATGAGAAAGGGCATTAATGCAAAAAATAAAGGCAATCACCAGATGAACGGTGGTTTCCGGGAATGCCACGAATTGCAGCCCAGGAAAATTTGTTTAAGTCTTAGAGACCCTCAAATTGCAAGTGATGTGTTTTCAGGAGGGCGTGGCTAAACAAGATGGAGGAGATTTAGTAGACAGCGTGCATAATATAAAATGAAAATTGTTGAGAAATTCTGTAGAAGCTCAAAAGCAACAAAAAGAGGTTCGATGCAGAGGCAATGAGGACGCTGGCAGAGATATCATTATCTCTTGCTTCAGAATGAAACTTTAGGAGGCACGATATCTGCTAACAGAATGCCCCAAGTAATGTGATCTTATGGTACGCCACACCATGCTGTTGAAAAGGTTTTAGAAACTTGTAAGCAAATGCAAGTGCATTGCAGAGGCGCCGCCATGAATGAAGAGTAGATGAACTCGAGCAAGACACGATGAAAAGATTAGGGAAAAGTTGTGAAGACAAAACAAAGCAAGGAAATCAACGAAGGAGATTGAGGGATAAACTCCAGCCAAATCTCAGCCTCCAAATCGCAATCTGAAGGTGCAATACTGCTAAATTCTATGAGATATACAGGACACGTGGCAGGTGGGGCTGGGGAAAATTTTCGTCGAGCGGGTGTATTTCCATGTGCACGGGCATTAAATTTTATAAGGGGCGATGACTTGATTTTTAATGTTCTTAGTTGCTTTAGGAAAGCGAGACATTTTAAAAGTTAAATTCATTGTCTTGCAAAAGTTTTAAAGAGCTTTGAAGGAGGCCGATAGTAACATTTTGCTGGCAGGGGAAATATTCAACAGGGCAAAAATATTTTCTGCGAGATGAAAATAAATGCCATATGAAGGTAAATTGCAAAGGTGGCCTCATTCAATTTTAAAAGGTGTGAGCACAAAGTATAAAGTGAAGATTTTAATTGGCCCCATTGTTTTATTTAAAATAGTGAGTAAAGCTGTGTTGTTGATGATATATTTGTCTAATGTCACTTTTGTAAAGTGAAATTAGATACTCATGAGAAAAAAATTTTAAATCATACATTTAAGGAAATATGGTGCCATTTAAAATATGGGGATGGATATTTAGTGCAGTTGGGTGAAATCCTTCTATAAGATTAAATATTTTATTTTGCTTGGAAAATATTTTAATGCACAAAGGAGATAAATAAAGTGAGTTTTATGTTCACTTTATATTCAAAAGGCTAACATACTATGAGATAAAAGTGCAACTACAGAAAAATAAAATACAACAGCATTGTCAAGGGCAGAAAAACAAAATTTTCACAGGTAGAGAGGCAATTTTTATGCAGCTGGGTAAAATGAAGAGATTTTCAGATGGGCATTTTTTCTATTGGTTGGAAACTAACATCAAAGGTAGATTGCAGGAAAAAGTTAGTTACATAGAGAGGAGAGATGCTTTGCATTCTATTGATCAACGGTGAAGAGGATTCCAGATGGCATCTTCAGATCAACTTTAGGGCTTCTTCTAAATCTTCTCTTCTATTTCTTCTCTTCTCTTCTCATTATTCAGGTTCTAAGATTGAGTTCTAGTTCTGGGTTTTGTATGAGGCTGGGGTAGA
>VDFB02299269.1:0-32699 GCA_007258455.2 Sequoia sempervirens
TATGCTTAACTGGAACTATAATAAGGAATTAGCAAATGTTATTTTCTTAGTTCACAATCGGGATGGCTTTAATCCAAATATTTCTTGGGAAATGAGCCCTCTTGTAATTGAGCAGTGAACTCTAGGAAATGTGCCTAAATTCATGTGCATTCCCATTTATACTTTGTTATACTTTTAGCAGGGTATAATATTGTGGACTGATATCCACTATGGAGTTTCCCCTAACAGGGTTTCCACATAAAACTCTTGGTGTTATTTGTGCTTCTGATGTGTTGATTGTTTATGATTTATTGCTCATTCATTAGATCTAAGATTAAGTTAAGTTATGTTTGAAAAAGTTTGAATATTCTATGACAACTGATCTTCACTCCCCCGTCTCAATTATCCATCCTTTTTTTTCCAATAGTAATGAGATGGAATGATGGTTTTGGTACTTGGTTTTCAAGTGATTTTGAGAATTTTTGATAAATAGAGCGAATAGTGTCTTACAAGTATTTAGTGGTTGCTCTGGGATTTGCTCCATTTTTTTGTGTGTGTTGATTCTATGCTTGTGAGGATATGAGGTATTGTTCATGGTTGTTGGTAGTTGCTATATCTAGAATTTGGGCTTCAAGATCATTGTATAGTGCGAGATATTTTCACTGGTGTGTGAACCCGTTGTTTAGTTTAATATTCTCTATGGTTTGGGAGAAATGTATTTGCTTTGTGTTTCTCCACTATTTAGATTTAGGTTGTACAAATCTAAGAATTTTCTTATAATGCTTTTATCTTTCTATGTTAAAAATTGCACTTGATTTGGTGCAGTATAGTGTAAGTTTGAACATTTGTCAGTATGCAATCAAGGGTTATCAATTGTCCTGAATTGAAGTAGTTTTTGATGTGCAAAGATTGGTTGAAGTGGTTGATGAATCTTAAGTAATTCATGGATTATTTTGGATCGATTTCAATTAAATTATGTTGTCCAGAACTTTCAGCCTTAACCAAGGAAGAATGTACTTAATGTCTGTGGTGTTTTGCACGGGTGTTGGCTGACTTTGTGTTTAACACTACATGTGAGGCTTCTAGAAGTGTGTTGAACTATGTTGGGATCTATTTGGCTCCTAATTAAGGATTTATGTAGGTCACCTTTCATTCCTATCCATTGCAGGAATGTTTGTGTGCTGACCTATTTCAAATTTTAATGTATAGCGACTAGTGGGCTGACACTGGAGAAAGTTTTTGAAGAAGAGGTTGATATAAATATGTATGATGTTGATGGAATAAAAGAGGATGGAAGCGTAAGAATAAATATAGATACGAGATTGTGTCGTTTGAAGTGTAATGTGATGAAAATTTGAGTAGAGCAATGCAAATTTCATGTTAGGGTTTCGAAGGTAGTGAGTTGAAGGCATTTGATATCTTTCATGTGAGACTACAAAAGTGTGTGAGAAATTGTGGTGGACTCCTTGTTGCATTGAGAAGTGTTTCTTTGTGTAACATTCTTCTTTTATCTTCTTGTATTCTTCATATGGTAGTGAGCCCTGGCAGTGAGTCTCTGTATTCGGTTTTTGAATTCTTTATATTGTGAGCTAATCCTCATCATGGTTTTTCCATCATTGGGATTTCCACATAAATCTAGTGTTCTTATGTGCATGGTTTTACTACTTTTAGTTTTTATTTCTGTATTTAATAAGTAACACATCAACAAAGTAAAAGTTTTGTGAATACTTGTAGATCTAACTTTTGTTGAGGGTTTTCAAGGTTAAAACTGCTACAACTGATTCACCCCCTCCTCTCAGTTGTCTTCTTCAACATTTCTAAACAGGAATTAGATTATGTTTCAAAAAAATTTAACTGAATATTATAATTATATCTTCATAATAATTATACAAAGTAAAATTGACTAAAGGTGAAAGAGTAGAGGTTTTGCACTTTTGTCTTACAAAAGAAAAGAGAGATAAGTGAAAGATTTATATGACTACAAAAAGTTTAGAGCTACATTTTTCAACCTTAGTATTACTACCTACTATTGACAATAAATGAAATAACCACACATTTCCCTTTTAAAACATTACAAACACAATTATTTAAAAATCTTAAAAGTGTATTTAATAGTTTAATAATCATATCTACATGATAAAGATCAAAATCATTATATTCATGAGTATTCTTAACATCTATATAATTCAATAGTTAGTGCCATTTTTTATTTTTAAAAATAGACTATTTATCACTTTTTAATAGTGATGAGGTGAAAGGAAAATTGAGAAAGTTGTCTTCTTGGTAGTAGGTAGTTGTAAGTGCAAGCCTCTTTTCACCAAAAGCACTTACGAAATTGTGATTAACCATTTGATTGATGAACCACAAGAACAATATGGGAGATGACCCAATTGGTGCACATGATCTAGTAACCACCTTTTTCTTATGCATCAAGGGGCTTGCATATTGATTATTTTTACTCATCACTTGTAAAGTTGAGAAATTATTGTTATATTTTTTATGTAATAAATGGATAAAATTGACCTCTTGTTACATTTCAAATGAAAGGAAAAATCTAGACTATAGCGACACATAAGACATATAATAATGCAGAACTTTATGCACTGTATATTTTACACCAATCTCTTTTATAGTGTTTTTAGACAACTCAACAAAGATGTGATTGAGTCCTTTCTAATAAATAAAGATACGGTGATCAAATAGAGTTGAGACGATTAATCACATTGGTTAATAGAACAAAAAAAGGAAAAAGAAAAAGGCTGGTAAAAAATGAATTATAGGATAAATCAAAAAAGAAATAATTGAGTCTTTTTCCCTCAATAAAACTGATGTGATTTAGTAGAGTTAAAGTGATTAGATTCATTGACTAATGAAAAAAAGGTTGATCAAAAATAAATTCTTAGACAACTCAACAAATATGGAAGTCTATCCTTTCTCTTAAATAAAGTCAAGGTGAAAAAGATATCAGATAAAAAAAAAAAAAATTAGACAACTCAACAAAGACATAAGTTTGTCCTTTCACAAAAATAAAGCCAAGGTGAAAATAATAGTTGATAAAAAACAAATGCTCAGACAACTCAACAAAAAAATAAGTCTGTCCTTTCTTTTAAATAAAGCTAACTTGAATTAGTAAAAACAAATTTTTAGACAACTCAACAAAGATTAAAATTTGTCCTTTAACTTAAATAAAGTTGAATGAAAAGAATCTTTTGATTAAAAAACAAATACTGAAAATGATAGTTCAACATTTTCTCTGAGTTGGTCTGTCTGTGGTGCAGAACTTGTACTCTTGAAAGAGAGGTCACAAATTCAAATCCAAAAAAAAGAAAAGATATGTACGCCTCCACTCAAACTTCATACAAAGAGATTGTTGAATCTATTTGTGGGTCAGCTTAAACTATGAAAAATGGTAAAGATTTTGAATCGAAGGAATCTATTTGTGGTTCAGCTTAAACTATGAAAAATGGTAAAGATTTTGAATGGAAGGAAACGCCTATTTTGCATATACAGATTTGGATATGCTTTAATTTTAGTCGATTGTTCGCATTATTGAAAGTTTAACAAAAAGTATTTTGTTGGTATGATGATTTTGACAGGAACAGAAATGGTGGAGTGGAGAAACAGTGGCGGTGGATACAGGAGCCAATAGGGGAATAGGTTTGGAGATCGTTCGCCAGCTAGCGTGCAAGGGCCTGACTATTGTGCTTACGTGTCGCAGCGAGAAGAATGGGATGGCTGCCATGAAAGAATTCGGTGAAGCAGGACTTGACAATGTTCATTTTCACATATTCGATGTGCAGAGCTCCCAAAGTGTTACAGATCTGGCCCAATGGTTGAAAAGCATGTTCGGAGGGTTAGATATCTTGGTAACAATATGATAGAATTTGAGTTTCTTGAAAGTAGTTATTGAAATTTTTGGTTTAAACAGTAGTTTTGCTTTATTTAGGTGGTTTATCTGAAATCATATTGTCAGGAAGATAGCATTTGAAATCCATTATTGAAAGCCAGAGATTTTCATTTTGTAAGATTAATTTTTTTAACAGATAAACAATGCAGCAGCGATGGGGCAAGACATGAATTGGGAATTGATGGAGAAAACTGAGGTGGATATGCGTCAATTACTGGTGAGTTGGGCATAAACTTTTTCACTTTGCATGTTTATTAAGAGAATCGGGCACTATCCCATCTTCCATGAATATATAATACAGTACATTTAATATGTAGAATCTATAGATTTTAATAAACAAAGACAAATATCACAAGTTGCCCATGATCACAAACTTCGCAGACAGGTTTAAACATTACTGTTAACACACACTGGTAATCTCTGTGCAGAGCCATGTCAAAATACTAAAATATCTACGCTTTTACTCTTTTTGCCTTGTGAAAATGAGATAAGACAACCACTCATTTTTATGAGTATATAGGAATTTGAAAACTATCTTTAAGTTCAGAAATACTTATATTAATTGTATAGAGTTTTGAAAATCACAAAATATTATAAAGTTTATATAAAATGTAAATTTTAAATAACATATCAAAAGAGAAAACATAATAAAATGTTTCAAAGTAGCAACAATTATTAAATTAGTTGTAGGAGGTGGGATACAATCATCTTATTTTCATACATTATGATTATTTTGACTAGTTAGTGTGGACTTCCAATGTGTAAATGAATCATCAATAAAGATGGATTGTAGGATTGGGATTAGATGGAAAGAATGGAAGGAACCAAGATAATCACTTCTCTCGTCACTTTGAGATGATCTAAGCATCTATTTAGGTACTACACCCATGTGGAAGATGGTTAGTCATGGATACATATTTTTTTCAAATGCTTTAGAAGATATTCTTTTACCAAGAATATTTTTTTCTTAAGAGGATTGGGTTGGCTTGCTTGTTCAATTCACTTGGCTTTAAATCATTCTTTCATACTAAATATTTTCTTTCTCATTTGAAATGATAGAAATTCTACTAATTTAAACTAGAAATATTTTTATTCTAGCTCTTCTAGTCAAAGAAAGCCTCTAGTGATTTTAAATGTGTTAATGTATGTTTAATTTGGTTAATATAGCAACTTTGGACGTACAATGACACACATTTCCCTAACATTGCTTCCTGACACCTAGCTATCTTGAATATACTAAAGATACTGTCAGTTAAGTTCCTAATAGCACCACTCTAGAGTTGTAGAGGGTTGTTGTCTCTTCTAACTAGCCAATGTGTAGGTTGGTCTCCTCCACACATAGTTTAGTCTAATTGGTATCCTCCTAATGTTGGTAATCCCTCCTCAACATCTTGCCATTGACATGGGTGGACTCTATTCTAAGGTAGGAAAATTTTTCTTAGCTAACAAAATGATTTCATTCAAGATATACTCATTCTTGCTAATTAGGCATAAACAAATAACATTGGGTGGGATTCTATTGATGATGGAAAATACTTACTTGATGGAAGGTGAGGTTACCTTGATGATAGGGACTCTTCTCCAATTTTAAGTTTTTTATCTCTTACAACTTAGCTCTCTTTTTAGTATTACTATGACATTGTGATTTTGTGATTAGTTGTTTCTTTTCAACTCAACTTTCTTTTTAGTATTACTATGACATTGGGATTTTGTGATTAGTAGTTCCTTTTTCGAGATGCAAAGTGTTTTATACAATTACTTCCTTTTATTAGACTGCATGGACTATTTACCTTTTATTTACATAATTTAAGATTCGATTCTATTTTTTCTATTAGATTTGAGGGTAATCATATGTTATATATATAATTTTAAAAATAATTAATTACATTTATGTATCTCACTCTTTTGATGTAAGGGAGATGACATATTTGTGAGATGTGCGTTGAAGGAATACACAAACTATTCTTAGCATTTAAATTGCATTTGAGTACTGTTTTTATTCAAATTATTCAACATACCCTCTCTATTGTAGTTCTATGGAACAACGAATGATGCTTCTGTGTATGATCATGAGAGTGTAAAAACCTGTATTGATATAAATGAAAGAGGAGCTGTGGAAGGCCTACATCACACTACAAACCAATGGCTACGAACTGTTAATGTTTCTCATAGTAATTTAGTTTCTGAATGTTCTATCCATCTAATCAAATAAAATATATACATAAAACTGTTTCAGTTAGATAGATTAAATCCAGTACTTAAAGAAACAACTTTCTGACATGGATATTATTAGTGAGCAATTTATGGATTCCATGTTAAGTCGGTTTTTAGATGATGTTAAGCAAAACAAAAGCTTGGAAGAGAAAGGATGGCCAACCCTATTTTCTGCATACAAAATTTCAAAGATCTGTTTGAACACATACACACGTCTATTAGCCCGTGAGCTTTCTGATAAGGCGTACGTAAACTGCATTCATTCTGGATATGTTAGAACTAATATGACATATGGTACAGGAGACCTTCACCTGTGAAGTGCTTAAACAAGCAAAATCATTTACTCTGTGTGGACCTCTTGGGTAATTACTTTGAGAAGAGACTGCGCCTTAAACCACACTGAATTCAAACTTGAAACTACTTTGCCATAAAGGACATTCTACTAAAACCAATAATTATCATTCTTAGTGAAACTAGAAATATATAGAAGTTACTATATGTTCCATGGCTCATTCCTCATTAAAGAATGTTTACACAGACAACGGCCAAGCAGATGAAAAATCATGATGAACCAACTATACTGAAATATCAGCTATGTTGTATAGTTAGCCAGTCCTCTCTAATTGGGATTCTGACTGACGTTCCATGATGTTCTTTATCCAAAGAAAATGAAATGGATATACAAATACTATGAATTGATCAAAAGCAGAGGCTCATAATAACAGTCATGAATAAAAATAGATGATACAATATATATATATATATAGATTTAAACGACACATCTTTTCTTCTTTAAATTTTTTTCCTTCATTTTCTTGCAGCTTTGAAAGGTTTAAAATCTTTCTCTCTAACATGTTTTCTCATGTTAAATCCCCTTTGAGAAGCCTTTCCACTGCACTTGAACAAACACACTCTGCTATTCTATAAAATCTTCACTACTCACCCAAAATTCCATGGAATCCAAATTTGGAGTGCATTAAAGTATGTAGGTCAATTTAATCTTTAATGGAGAAAGGTCACATGAACCATCATAATTTAGAGCAGTTTTGTATTGTCGTTTGGTATTAGCTCATCTCCATATAAGATCAACATAGATATCAACTTTGAGATTTTCTAATATTTAAATGAATAAGAAATAATCAGAATAGATATATGAAATATTAATGGTTACTTGATATCCCAAACAATAGTATGAGCAGCATATGAACTAATATCAGAAAGGATGATCAAAATGCTTTAACCATAATGACTTCTATTTACACAAATAAAACATCGTATCAAACTTTAAGGACTTAGAAAATATGCAATATGAAAAACGACAACATAAAAACAAGATTGAATGTTTATGCCCAACCATCGTTAATGAATCAACATACTTTTTCAATATGACCTAGATATTTCCTTCATATATGGAGAAAGTGTTTCATTGGTGCAAATTTCAACCCAACGTATTATAGACATTTGTTTAGCATATGATAGTATTATGTATAGAAGAAAGGTTGGTCACCATTTCTTCTTATTTCTAATGGTAAGTATATGTTAGAAATGTAAGTATATTTATTTAATTATTAACATTGTTTCAGAATTTAGAATTAATGATTTGAATGAAGAGAGAATCATTATCTCATTGAGTTCTTGGCAACCCAAAAATGAGATCCATGCTCATGTGTTCCATTGATTTTGTACTAGTAATGGCTAAAATAAACCTATATACTAATTATGTACATGAAAATGTGTTCAAGTGAATGATTTAGGTAATAAAACTATGTTGCAAGGTGTGCACCCTTGGTTGCCTTGTGTTGTGCAGTGCAACACTCAAGTTCGTGACATGGCTTAATTGCCTCATGTGGATTCATTAACTCTGGTAGTTGTATCAGGCATTAACATGTTGATCTTTTGGTGCAACGACAACAATCTTTGTAGTTTAATTGGTATCAAAGCCCATGCCATAGTTTTGAACCTGTCACTTGCACTGAGGGGGATTGTTGGAAGGTGTGCACCCTTGGTCTCCTTGTTTTGTGCAGTACAATGCTTAGGTTCATGACATGGCTTAACCGCCTCTTGTAGATTTATTAAATCTGGTGGTTGTATCAGTCATTAACAGGTTGATCTTTTGGTCCAATGGCAACCATCTTTGCAACAAACTAAACAAGCACAATAGCATGCAAATAATCACATTAGGGTAAGAAGAGTTAAACATTCATAAAATTTAATGAAATCAAACTATGCTAAACCTCTTGTTGTGTATATTTTTAAATGATATTTAATACAATGTGTGCTCACATAGAATTTTGATAGCATAAGGGTGCTCCAACAATGAATGAGTGGGTTTCTAAAAGAATGGCTATGTTATGGTGTATATGTTGAGGGGATTCAAGATGAAGGGTCAAGATTTGATCAAGAGATCAATGGCTAGGATGAGAGATCTCTCAATTCATAGGATGGTAGGAATGAACAGATGGGTTAAGGGTTTGAATGGGATCTATAAGGGATACATAACCAAGTAATAATATGCCCCATGCTAGATATCTCATGTATGATGAAGCACTAGAATTCTCATGAAAGGATGGATGATGGGAGGATGAGAGGATAAGAGATATGAATGATAGATGAAATCATTCCAGATAGTGGAATAATATTATGGATGGATAAGACGGATGGGTTGGAGGGGAGGAATGATGATAAGATAGGAGGATGGTACAATGAAAAGTGTGTAATGGGGGAAGATATGCTAAGATGTTTCCAAAGAATGTATGTATAGTTGCCTCTATTATTTATCAAGATCACAAGGAGGAAGGATGGATTGAAGTGCATAAGATGATGGGTAGGATAGGTAAGTGAGATGCAAGAGATGATGGATAGGTAACTAGGAGAAACTTTCCCACAAGTGTAGAGAGAAAATAGATATGGGATTTACACACGATTCATATTTTCTAGGTTTTCATTGATGATATTTGTCCAAGGCACCTATTTTCTAGTTTTTCAATATTGGACAAATTTTTCTCTTCACTACTTTTAGTGGATTGTTTTGGATTTCTTTTTCTTTTTCTTTAAAATTTTGATTTTTTAATTTTTAATTTTATTAATTTTTAGGATATGTTGGATTTATAATAGGTGGAGATAGATGAGGATAAGGAAAAATGATGTTGCAAGATAGTGGATAGGCAAATGGGGGAAGGACTCAAAAATTTAGTTTCATACTAAGGTGATAAGATCCTATTTAAAGTGAATGTTGTATGTTGGTACAACCTTATTAGGATGGGTGAATTATGCAAAGTTATGGGTTAAAGGTATTTTATGGGGGAGATATGTGAGATAATGGATTTAATTTTGGAAACTATATGGATGGCATGAGAGGAGGGGAGGGTGCTAGGATCAAAATTTATATATATTGTGAAGGATGTTGAATGCTAAGAGGAATGGATGGAGGATGTGGGGATGATGGAGGAGCTAGGATAGGGACCCAAAATAAATTTATGATATAGAGGATGGGGATGTGTATATTTTGGATTAGAAAATTTGGATACCATTATGGATTCTTTCTTTGGATATATTACTTCTATTTGCTCTGGGATCCTCATAGTTTTTGTTTTTGGGTAGGCCTTTGTGGCCTTTGGGATTGATTATCGTTCTAGATCATATTTTTATTGATTTTACTATGTCTTTTTGAGGGGACATGATGATATTTAGATTCATATGGATGCTTAGTTGAATGCATTTTTTCTTTGGCATCCAAATTTCTTCAAATAACAAGGTTATGGGTGCAAGGAGATGAATTATGTGGAGAGAATATAGGAGTGATAGAGGTAGGATATTAGATAGGGTATATGGAAGGAAGATGTTGGATTAATTTCATGGAGGTATTCCTTTGTTGTTCCTAATTAGGGATTATAGGATTGAGATATTTATGATGGGTGATAAGGATATGGGATTGTGGATGAGGGGATGAGTAGGAGAATATGGTGAATGAGATTTTAGGATATGAGGTCCAAAATGGATTGAGTATGTGGAGATGTGATGGTGTATTGTAGGATATAAGGAACCAAAATGGAATTAGAGGATGAAGGAAGGATTGCAATAATAGTTTTAGGTTAGTATTATGGAGGAAGGGGGATGATAAGAAATATTTTGGAGTAGTGAAGAGAAGAACCTATTGTAGTTTTGGAAGAGGTCCCATTATATTTCACAAAGCTTGTACCAAAATTTTTGGATTGTAAGCCATGAGCTATCTAGCCAAGGTCTTGTGAAAATGGATTTTATTTTCTATGGATGGGATCCAATATACCCTCATCCTGAAGGCCTAAATATTTTCCTTTATACTTCATATTATTGATCGTTTGATTTAAATTGGGATGTTTGCTATTTTGGAAGCACAATATGAGTCCATATTTAGGTCGAGAAGGATGGATGGTGGATGTTATTTGTTCTTATTTTGTATGAGAAGCACCATGAGTGAGTACAAGGGGGCCAAGAGGATAAGGATGTCATGTTGGGATGGATTAGGCAATAGGAGGTAAGGGATCATGAGATGGATTACAGTGGATGGTAGTATCTTTATTTGGATGAGTTGATGGTAAGGGATCATGAGAGGGATTGAGTGAGGTGGTAAGGTCTTTATGTGGATGTGTGGATGATAAGGGATCATGAGAGGGATAAAGTGAGTTGGTAAGGTATTGATGTGGATGAGGGGATATTTTGATATGTTTTAGAAAAAAATATTGAAATATTTCAACTTGTGTGGATAGTGTGATGGTGGAGGAGTTTTGTATAGGCTCCTTGGATAGGTTGGATGGAAGGATGATCATAAATTTCATGGGATTGGGGTTGGATAATTCTAGGAGTAGGAGAAAGTGACTAGGATTGGGATTGGGATTGGATGGTGCTAGGATTTAGAAAAGGAAATGATGTGTGTGGGATAGATAAGGTCCTCATCAATAATTACCTTAGATGGTTGACTGAGGTGACATGACTCCAAAAATTTAGGTAGTGTATTTTGTGATGGTTTCTTTGTTAGGAGTCCTTGGAAGAATTATGGAGGGAAATTTTTATATGTTTTAGGCTTCAATGGAGGATTATGAGTAGTGGGGGATTAGGATTATAGATTGGAGGATTGGGATTAGATAGAAATAATGGGAAGGAACTAGCATAAAATGAAGATTTTGGTTGGTTTTTTTTGTAGGGACATGTAATGGAAGGATTAGGATTACAAATTAGAGGATTATGATTTTGGATTGGAGGATGGATTATAGAATAATGATATAGTTGATTTGGATTAGGGTTTATGGCGAGGGTGTTGTTGTATAAATATATACATTGGGATATGACTTGAGAAGATGGAGGTATGGATATTGTATGTCGATGATAGGTGGGTGAGATATAAGGGGGGATATGGATGAATGATAAAATGGAGTTCCCTTGTTAAAGGTAACATAACAAGGACTAATAGAAATGCATGGAAGTATGATAGGATATCTCGAGCTATCTATTTCATGGTCAAAAGGAATGGATGAGTGGTGGATGCTTTGAGAAAATTGGCTAGTGATGATGGAAATATGGGGATTAATTTTATACTCATCTTGGTCAACGAGACATTCATCATCATTGAAGTGGGGTGGACTAGTATCATACTTATCTTTTTTGACAAGGATTTTATTATCAACATTAATATAATTGGATCTCCTTTTATTACTAGTTTTATTCTTGCTAGGAGAGGGTAAGGATTCATGATTTTGGATTAGATGGGAAAGGATGAAAGAGATTAGAGGAGACATTATTAGAAGGTAATTGGAATGGATTATAAGAACATAGAAGAAAAGATCTTAAGATTTGTTTCGATATCAAAAAATATTAGATGGATTTACTAAATCTCGATTTGGGATAAAGATGGACAATTTGAGTGTGAGAGGTTGGATGAAATATTTGATGGAGTTCCTCTTAAGTTCAAGGACATAGTTAAACCAATTGGATAATGTTTTGGTGGATGGTTTATATTATCCTCTTGAATTTTCTCAAGATCTTATGTCAAAGTTAAATTGAGTGGATTTCCTACTTCATATATGTTAAATTCTCAAAAAAGAGGGTATATTGATGTAAAATATATCTCTAGCTCAAGGTGAGATAGCATGAGCAAGGGATTACAAACTTAGGATCTAGGATAAGCTCCCAAGAAAGTATGTTGATAGCTAATTTGATTTAGGATGTATTATTTAAATTGAGTGTTTGAGGTTGGATATGTGATGCTAGGTAGCTTAGATAATAATTAAATGTATTTAATTGACTCCTTATTCCAAAAGGATGATGTTTGACTAAGTTGGTGTTGGTTGATGTGACAAAAATGGTTGGTTTGAGCTAGATATGAAGTGGAAATATTTATTTTTTATAGATTTGGGAATAGGGAAGCACTAGTTATCATGTGTACCTAGTGGTTTTATTTCTATATTTAATAGATGGATAACACCTTATCTTCAAAATGTAGCATATTTTCTTAAAAGGTAAAGGATTCACTTTGAAATGGATCTTCCTAGAAATAAAGTGGATTTTCTCAAGTGAAAACAAAATGCCTAAGTAGGGATATGAATTATTTTGATGGATAAAATAGGTTAAACCCAAGGAAATGGATTTTACTATTGATTAGGTGGATTTTCCCTAAGATAGAACATATTTTCTTGTTTGGTTGGATTAGATGGAAAAAGGATTGAATACAATAAACACAAAGAAAATATAGATCCCACAGACTAGACTAATTAATATATGCATAGGTCTATCAAAATAAGAAATTATAGAAACACATCAAAGTTGTATGACTAATCAAGAAGGATTGACAATTAGTGTAGGCCCATGAGTCAAAGATAATACTATCTACCTATGTTTGGATAGTAAGAGATTATGAATCCAAAGGATGAAGGATCTCTTGTCAATGGTCGCCAAATGGTGATACCTCAATAAGTTCTATCTCAATGTACATAAGTAAATGATAAGTAAATTTTGGGCGTGATACACATCTCCTCAAGCACACTAACTAATGACCAAAAGGATTTAGTCTAGGCTTACAAAAGGATAACTAACTAGTGTATACTCTATATAATAGGAGGGTTCATGAGGTAAATTTATGAACAATAGATTGTCACAAGTGTGGTTGGGCATGTGCACCAAGATGAGGGACCAAAAATTGGCCACTTGATCACTTTTTGGTCCCATAAAAGAGAAAATTGAGCAAGTTATTGTTTCCTTTGGATATTTTTCTTTCTCTTTCACTTTATCTTTGACATTATATATGGAAATTTACTTTCTTAGACTTTAATTTATATTTAATGTATAGTTTTGAAGAGAAATAGTATATATCTGGTGGTAGCCATGAGCGGGTTTTACGGTGGCAACACGGTCACGGAGCGATGAGGCACCTCACGACAGCCATGCCTCAGAAAGCACAGTGGTCTCAGATCATCTGATGTACATAGTGGTGGATCCAACATCATCTACATTAGATATGGGATATCTATCTCGCTCATCATCTGAGTTACTAAATGGGATGTCTATAATGGTAGGATGAGCTATTTCCTATAGCTTGATGTTGTGAGTTGACCTAAGATAGGTTAGTTGAGGGATGGGAACCCCCTAAGTGTGACTGAACTGTCTCATCAATTGATCAAAATAAAAGGTATCACAATATACTCATAGCGATCAATAAAGAATCGATCATGTTGCATCCTTGCTAGTTTTTGTGGTAACCTTGTCAAGGGCTGCAAAGTCTTGTAAGTTCTCCAAATAATATTCACAACATATAATCGATCAAATATGATGTACTAGTATAGTAGATAACAATACTACTATGGTATCTTATGTGGTTAGCAGAAGACTCAAGGATATGTCCTTGGTGCCTCCATAGGATACCCATGGGCTACATGCAAGTGATATGCTCGAACACGCATACTTGATAAAGGGTACAAGTCATAAGACTCTATATCTCATAATGAGTCTATCACCCATGATCATAGTACACGTGTATTATCATGCTTTTCCCTTAGCTGAACATGGTATGTCACTCCTCCATTGCTCGTATTGTACAAATAAAGCCCTCATGTAGGTGTGTGGCTAGTCTATTTGGAAAAAATGTATACTAAAGTAGTGATCATGATTCGACAAAGAACATAGACATGGATACCTAAATTTAATAACCATCATAGCTAGATGTGACCCTTGTCATCCTATGGAAGATGGTGGTTGGTGTAATAATGTTAATTAGCTAGGATCTCCTTTGAGTTCATCCCCTTTTCTTGCCTTACAATCTCATCCCAAATTATGGGTATTCAAAGTATACCATCCTCCAAAGTGATCATGATCTCTCCCATAAATAAATGGAAGGTATAGGTATCAGTATCCTAGTACTCCATGAGTTCCATAAGCATAACATCATGGTACCTTATGGAAGTCATGGTGTACACCCAAAACAAACTAGTCACACATAAGTAACATTTCTCTAGATCTAAGAGTATTATGGTGTGATCATGGAGAAGTGTAAACAAGTAGTAGTCTAGGTGTTCCCACATGCGTGGAGTGCCCTATCAACAAAATCATGATTATCTATTAGCAATACATTCAAAGATAAATAAAAAAGTAGCAAATTACATGTTCTAGAACTCTGTGCCTAGTCAAGGGCACCCATGCTAGTTAGAGGAACCCTTAGTGGTCTAAGATGCTTGTGTTGGTCAAGAGTGTACCATTTTCTAAAAATAAATAAAAAATGATTAAACTAAATCTCCTACCTATAGGGAAACTGAAAATGAAACTCAGCTCTTGTGTTGGTGTACCTCATGTGATCCACTCCCTTAGAGCCTCAAGCCTAGGGGTGTGATACAATCGTTGTTGTGGAAATTTTGCTTCTAGGATGATAGGCTTAGCTTTCAATGATCTCAAATTGAAAAAAGTTAAATTGAATAGTAAAAAGGTTAAAAATTTATAACTTATAGCTAAATTTGGTATAATATTACTCATACAATGTTATCTTAAAATTAACATAACTTGGGTTGGTAAAATTTGATTTATGTGCCATCTATTGCAATGGAATCATAGTTTCTCCCTCTTTTATGTTGTATGCTTATTGGTATTTGTTGTCATCTTCCCATGAACCTATAATAAAAAATTTCATCAAAACCTTGATCATTTCAATGTGGTGAGATTCCTACCTTGTTTCAACCTCCATAAAGCAAACAAAATTAGGTGGGGAAAACATCTACCCTCAAAATTCATTCTCCTTAGAAGTATTGAACTAACACATTTTCTTATATTTTTAGGATGATTTTTGAATTTCTAAGAAATCAAATTTCCAAGATGTAGTTTATAATGTTGTGGTTTATAGGTACTATGTTGGGGGCTTTGTTCTCTTGCTTGGTAGATGTTCTGCATCTTCTACAATATCCTTTTGGGTATCCATTTATGATATTATTTAATTTTAGTACTTTATCTTGCATATGCATGTAGTGTCATATGGATGCTAAAGTGGGGGCTAAATTTAGTCTTAGAAACTATAATCCTTTTAACTTGTGAAAGTACAATTTTATGGTCTATTTGGAACTTTCTTTAGTAACCTCTTTATTAAAGTATATTAGACATCCCTAGACCTAATTTTTGCTATCAACCTAGGAGAATGTGTTAGTACTACTCTAGAAAGTGTTTTATCAATCAATTATCATCAAAATGACCTTGTAAAGTTCTCATATGTTGGAAATTTTTTGATTTAAGTAGACCCTAAACACCCAAATTGAATTTTGTTGGGTGCAAAAGAGTTGGATGAGGGCACCCAATTCTCTTTTCTAGGTATTTTTCACAATAAATTTAATTTCATATTTTTGGGAGTCTCTAATTTTAGAGATGTAAATTTTAATTTTGGGCTTGACAATAAATTAATCTCAAAAATCAAAATTAAATGAGTTTTCATACACTTTAATTTATTCCTATGTTCCACTATATAAACATGAGTTATTGTTTCAAAATAAAAAGATGCAATAACAAGTACACCAAGAATTTGCCAAAATATATTCATTTTTATAAATTTACAAGCATAATTTCATAATTATTCAAGTTATTACAATGATTGGAGTTTGATGCAAATGGAAGAACGTGATGGAATGTAGGTTTTGGAGATATCTTTGGATTATTTCAAGAAACTAATGACTTATTTTTAGAGTGTTCTAATATTCAAACGTTGATCTACATGCTTCCCTAAAAAAGGTATTTATACATTTAGATTTTCCTAAGGTTATTTAACTTTCTCTTAGGTTGATCTTGTTCATGTCATTTAGGAATTCCTTTATAACACATTTGAGTAGGATTTCTAGCATTATAACTAATTATAGCATTAGATGCACTTAAGGTTAAGAGCACACACATTTTATCGATCAATAAAACAACTACTTGTGGAGGTAGAAATACAAAAATGGGGGTTTGACCTAGGAAAACTCCTTTATAGAAACCCCCTTTCTCTCTTTGCTATGGTTTTTCAAGTTAGGATTTGAAGATGGAAAATTATATAGAAAAATTATAGGGTGTAGACCTGAGAGCTTCAAATCTAAAAGTTGTAGAGCTAGAATTAACTCCCAATCTAGGGAACCCAAGACCCTTGACCTCTTATTTCAACATAAAATTTTAGTATAGTTGCATAAAATTCTACCCTTCTCAAATCTTTCTTTTTTTTGTGGAATTTTAATTTTTGTCTATGCAAAAAAAAGAGATTAGGTTGCATACTTAAAATAAGTAAATTAATTAACAATAAATCTAATAAATTTTAAAATAAAACAAATAACTAGGCCCAAGACATATTGTCTATCCTTCTACCCTTGTTGGTTTGGCTTGTAATGTTGGTGTGAATAAAGACTAATCCTATCAATCTATACACTAGATCTAGGACCTCTTTTCCATAAAATATCAATTAATCAATAAAGTTACCTTAGATTACTTAGGAAACTCTAATTACATTTCCTACATACAATTTTTTTAATAAATCACCAATAGGAAGAATTTTGGCATGCCTATTTTAAGCTCTTAAAAACCCTAGTTTTCATAGATATGGCTTTTAGAATAGATCTAATGACTGAAATTTCTCTTGAAAACAAAATTTATCTCACATGAATGATTAATTGAATGGAATTACTCCATGTATATCATTAGTGTGCTAGAAAATGGTTGCCTCTATCTAGTTATCACTCAAACAAGTGAAAAATGATTATTATCAATAATTTTTCTCAAACTTGAATATAAACATGTAGCATTGTAAATTGTCGCCCTTGATAATTTCACACTATGTATTGTCCCCCTAAATTATTGAGCCTAATTGGGTCCCTAATTTCCTAAATTATGCATTCTATATCCCATTTGTACCATTTTTCAAGAAATTGCAAGCATTGAACAAATGCATCCAATTAATATTGTACCATCGATGCCTAATATCCTAGAGTATAGGGATATGACCCATTCATCGTAGGGCATATGGGTGCCCCTATTCTATTGGGGAATAATTTGGACATGTCTGAGTGGCCACTTTAACACTCAAAATTTAAATTACAAATGTTGGATATTAGGATTTAATTCTCAAAAAATTAGAGAAGTTCCTATAAATACCTGGTTATTGCATCAATTGAAATCTAATAAGCATTCATTGAGAAAAAAACTATTGTCAAGATCATTCAAGAGCAATTCAAGAGTAGGGCTTCAAATCTTTATTGTAGCAATTCAAGATCCTAACATCATGTGGAAAATCTTATGTGACTTTATGTGTTCATGTTACCATTGTTTAGTGAAGGCCAACACTTTTGCAGGTCTCCAAAGCATTCAACCATTCAAGCAAGTAAGATCCAAGACCCTTTGGTGATGTGCATGACTTAAATCCTTCAAGGAAGTCATTGAAGGGTGGTGATTTATAACAATTTGTGAGTCCATTATCCCTTCCTATCATTTGTCCATTTTATCAATGCCATTACCATTGTGGAAGTGGAAACACTTACACAGGGATTGTATGAGGCAAGCCCCTCAATGTCCCAATATTTTCCCTCTCTTTGAATGTGTGGGTTTTAGGTTTGAAGAGGAATGAAGGGAGCTTGAAGATAAATTGTTAATTGTTGTATTTGAATCTCTTCATCTTGTCAACTCATGAAAACTTATCTATAGAATTATCCGACAATGTTCTAACAACTCTGTAATTAGAAATTAGAAGCCTAGATTTGTCATCAAAGGATCCCAAAAGTAGAACAGAAAATGCCTACAAGGACCCATACACCCTAGGGTGAGTTTCTCCTTCTACAACACTAAGACCAAACTTCTGGTGATAGGTACACAATCCTTTGCATTTCCTAGATCTTCTTGCAAGTTGCTATTTAAGTCTATACATTTTTAAGATCTAGCTTTTTTCATATTAGAGGACATAGTTTAATTAGGTTAATCATATAAAATCAATTCCAACCCATTTCCCAACACTAAAATACAAATCCAAGTCTCATTAGCTCACCTCCATGGTTGAAAGTCAATCTATGCACCTTGTTGATCTCTATCTTAATGAAACCATAGAAAGAGACCTCGAATCCTATTGTTCTAAGTACTTAGGACTTAGGATCACCTTTTCTATGTTTCATTTTGGTGAACTCAAATTGTTGACATCATAAACCTTCTGAAATTAGAAGTCTTTTAAAACTATGGATCTAGGTTTTTCTTTACTTTGTTTGCATTTCTCATTTAGGGTTTCATTTTTGTACCATAAAAGCAAAAAAATTAACAAACTTTACATAACATATTACATCATAGATTGTGTTAGGATTAGTTTCAATCATTTAGATCAGATATACATTCAAAATTGCATTCAAAATTATTATTACACATTTGTATTTGAGTTAAATTGGGAAAATTCTAAAAAAAAACCATTGTCAAAATTTTTTGTAGATAGGAACAACATCCTTAAACAAGAACATATATATTCAATTTTTTTAGTTTTTAGAAGTCATATCAAGGACTTAGATTCCCTTGGGGTTCCTCTCTCCTTGTACACTTGAATTAGTAAACTTTTTCATAATTTGTTTTCTTTGTCTGCTCATTCAGCTTGTGCTTATAGATTTGTGATTTAGAATTCTTAATTGCATGTATTGTGGCCTCTTTCATATAGTTTGAAAAAAGAAAAACATTGTACTGTTTGATTTCAAAATTGCATCAAAATCATCATCTTTAGGTTGGGGCATCTTAGAATTAGTCAATTATTGCATCTTAGCTCTGAAAATTACATTCAAATTTGTCAAAACATTTTCCATATTCTTGCACATTTGCATGTCGAATCACAAAGGTATAAATTCAACAAATTCTAGAAAAATATTCACTATTAAACCTATTCGCAAGCAAAGTTCTAGAATCCTTCAATAGTGCCTTACACAGTGAAACTTTCAAATTTCAGACACCCTACCTAGGACTCAAACACCCTTCAGTGCCTCTGTCCTATTGCTGGTGGCTCAAAAAAAATGCATAGATCATTGTCTCTATATTTTTAGTTTGTTTATGCTTGTTGATTTATGATTTGAAACTTTGAAAAGGTGTTATTGCATGTTAAGGAAAAGTGTCATTTTTATTAATTTGTAGAAAATTTAAGATTTTTTTTTTAATTTTAGTAGGACAATTGTTTAGATCATGTTCTCATGTTGCAAAAATATTTTGTTTTCATAATTTGTGTTCTATTGTCAAATCTTGCTAAGCATTTCAAAGATTTTTTATTACAAGCATGTGAGAATGAGTTCATTTCTCCCCTTTTGTTATTTTTTTATTTTTCCCTCTCTACTATCTCTCCTATTTAAGAGTTTATCTTGGTGCAAGAGAATATAGTAATTGAAAATCATGACAATCATGTTTGTTCTTCTCCCAATATCTCTCCTCTCTGTGAAGAAGGTATCTTGGTGTTAGAAGATCCAATCATGGAGCATTATGAGAATATTGTTTTTTTCTCTCCCCCTACCTCTTCTACTTGGGAATATATTGTTATAAAAGAGGTTGAAATAATTAATACATTTATGGATTGTATACATGAAGATGCTAATGTGACATTAGATTCTCTATCAATAAAATATCATCAACAAGAAGTTATATCTATTGAGGTTATGAATGCACAATTGGCTATTAGATCTCCTTTGATTATTGGACCTCCTACAACTCCTTTTGGACCTCCTAAAATTCTTCTCATTATTGGACCCCCTAAAAATCCTTTTGTACCTCCTAATTCACCTCTCATTATAGGACCTCCTAGACCTCATGGCCATATCCTAAGCTTCACAAAATAACTTACTAGTAATCATGTGTCACAAAAACCAAGTTATCATACTATAGCTCACACATATAACACTAGAAATAAGAAGCAACCAAAACAAAATCCATATATACCACCTACACCTAATATCCAATAGTGTAGTGGTAAAGAATATGATCTTGTTGAACAATTTCATAACACTAGCACCAAGATATCCTCGTGGGATTTAATTCAAACATCACTTGCTTATCATGGAATGCTTTAAAATGCTTTGTAGAAAGTTGTGATCCCTCCTAGTGTGCATCCAAATGATGTGGAAACTTTGATTGAGAATATGAATTAACCTAATTTGGATATTATTTTTTATCAAAATGAATTACCTCCTTTGGAAATACAAAAATAAAATGATTCCTTGATGATAATGTCTATTATTAACAAGGTTGGGATTAGACAAATATCCTTATTGACAATGGTTTAGATATTAATATTTGTAGTGTAAATATTTTAGATAAAAGAAAAGAGGAAAAAAATTCAATTCAACCCATTGATTTTTCAATCAAAGGCTTTGATAATGTGGAAATAAAATTGCTTGGTGTGATAATGTTACCTATTAAAGTTGGTAAGGTTGTTTTGCAAACTCCCATCCATGCCATGCCCTATGATCATTCATATAACCTTCTCTTGGGTAGACAACGGATTCATGAGATGAAAGATGTGACTTCAATGCTTCATCATTCAATGAAATACACTTACAACAATAAGGATTGCATGGTAAAAGCTGATACAAGATCTGAAAATTGTTTATAAACTGAAACAAGAATGAAGGATCCTCTTGGAACATTGACACCAACTACAAAAATGCAACCTTTACTAGTTGAGGATAAATATAAGTGTCTTTCATTAGTCACAAAGTTGTTAAATGATGAGTAGGGTTCATTAAATTTCATGTCTACATTCATGGGGGAGTACAAGATTATCCAATCCAAATTAAAGAAAGAGAAAATAGCCACAATGATATCAAAAGAATCCATCACTGAATCGCCTACAACTTCTAGACAATAGGAAAACATAAATTACACATACAATTATGATGGGAATGATTATGAAAAGCCACCTTCTTTGAAAGAAATGGAAGCTATTTATGGAAGATATTATGAAATTTTAAAACAACTTGGCTATAATGGAAAAGGATGTGGTGTAAAATAATAAGGCATTCATGTCACCGTAGAACCTAACAAACAAGAAATAACAAAATGCCTTGGTTATTATCCTTCAAAAATAATGAAAACATCATAAATTCCTTCACTTAATCAATAGCATTAGTTGTTGCTCCTTTCCATGTAGTAGTGGTAGTATCATACAATACTCACTTCTATGCATGGGGTGTATAAACTTGTCTTTATACAATCATATTTAATTATCACAAGGAGCAACATATCATAATCCATTTGAATCACCTTTTTCCTTACGCTTAGGAGGAAAGTGCTTAGGTAGGCTTCTATTAGGTGTATTCCTTCTTGGTATCCCTTTGTATATCCTTAAAATGTTAGTGTAGCAAGTAAACTAGCATTTTAAGGAGGGACATATAGGCCCCCACTTATTATTTGCATATGAAATGGTCCCTTTTAGTGATGATTGGTCGCCCCCACAAAAGGATATGAAAATCACAGTAAAACCTTTCATGGGAATTGGACATTCCAGCAGGTGACTAATATCTCTTTATGGATGTTCATTTACTTTTCAAACCAGGGAACATAAACTTTGAATGGCGTAGCACAATATATGCACTAAGAATTAGTTTCGGTCACAATTTAGTAAAAATAAATACTTGGAAGGAATTCTATCTACGCTACAGAAAGGTAATGCAAAGTTCTTTTAACTCAACCATGATTTGACTAAAGTAGAAACCATAACAACTATGACTAAAACACAAACTATGAACTGGCCTTATGATGTAGGAATAGGCATAGGGATGGATTCCTGATGCTGCAGGAGCAATACAAGACTGAGTTTGTATGGAAACTTCAAAGATGAAAGCTAACTGATAATCAACAGAAAATAACAGCTACTAACTAGCTACAAATACTTACTAAGTGGGCTTCCTTAGCAAGCATCTATTGGTTACACAAGTGCTGAACTCAGAATTTCATCAAACTTTAATCATGAAAACAGAATGGTATACATTGCTTTGTCGATATGGAAACTAACAACAAACTCTATCTCTTGTCATATAGATTCTACTTTTTTATTCTTACATGATTTCTGCTATATCTTTATCACTATGCTTCTATCTTACTATTAACTATCATCTCCTTTTCTTCCCTCGCGCAAGAGGAGTACCTTATTTAAAATCAGGAGAACAACTAACTAGCTAACCCTATCAAAAAAATACATGGAAGTAAAGTGTATCCTAGAATCAAGGAAAAAACTTCATAAATGAATTTATCTGTTTAACCTAATCCAGAGAGAATCTAGCGCTCCACTCTTTCCAGATTGACTTATCATTAAAAATCTTTCCCAATGGTTTCGGTCAAAGAGTCTTCACCAGAGCTTCCTCAAAGTCGTGTAGGAAATAGACTTTACTGCAAGGCCGAGATCAGCTGTGCTTCACTCGATCAAACTTTCTTCAACAACCTGCGAAACACAAGGTAACATATGCGAAAGAAAAGACGCATGGCACATACACAATATCCATTCATTAATCACATATTTAAATCTATTTCATCATTCAAAAACTACATGTGATATACCAGTCATTTAGGGAGTCAACGGGGTAATAAATGTAGTCAAGACAACACAATAGGCTGCAGGAATATGAAAATATTTTGCTACAGGATATCCCCATAAAAGGTTTCAAAAGAGTTTTAAACAACCACGAATAACAAAAGTAAAGGCATTAAAAGTTCATCATAATATCCAAACTATGAGCACATTTTGGGCTCATCATTCTGCCCCCTACTTAGCCCAATGCTGGTCCTCCAGTATTAACTTTCTTGGTGGTTTCCCTAAAATTAGTGGTTGCAGCATGACTCTGAAATGGAGTTCCAAACCTATAATAAAATTCTCTGAAAGCCTGGCACCTTTCATACCTACGGTCTTCTAAATCATCATTAAGATTTGTAGCTTGGTGAGGATAAAGGGGCCACATTAGCACAGGAGGTCTGAATGTCAATGGCAACCACTATTCAAATATATTTTGAAGTTCCAACTGTATATATCTGCTTGATCGTTTAAGAGCTGCTGTGAAATTTAGGGGACTGTGAGGTTTGGACCTTCTTAGCCCAACAGCTAATCTTTCCCACCTTTTCTCACTTCTGGTGTATGATAGTCTCCAAAATGAATATGACTGTGCCTGAAATTCATCATATACCTGCTTCCTAAGATCAAATATTTTCTCTCTGGCTGTAGTATTATTAATGCCATATGCTAGAGTAAACCAACTTTTCAACATTGCATGGGGGTTTGAACTTTGAGAGCGTAATGAAACAGGCTCATTCCTTTTGGCATCCTCATATGTTTCCCATTGCCTGCCATAATTTGCTTCATTTGCTGCCCATGACATAAATGATCTCAAATGGATATCACCAATATACAGAAGAGGATTCCATTCTGTTTCAAATGGAATTAAAAAGCCATGTAAATAAAATTCACACATAGAATTTCTTAACCAATTAGGGGCTACCTGGTATGCATCGTAAAATTCTTTAGCAGTGTCAAGTATAGGATTTGATTTCTAAAAATTCTCATCAGTTGGAACCATAAGAATTGTTCCTTAAGGCACAAAGCATAAACTCTGGGTGGTGGTCTACATTCCATAATCTGACCAGTTAATTTTAACATTTCATCTATTTTTTCTTTTAACTCAAAAATTTTCTATTTCTGACTTTCAATTTCATTTTTCAGTTTCTTCCTTTCTACCTCCCATAGACTTTGTTGCATGTCAGTCTGGGCTAGGTTCCAGAAAGTCAGGGTTTGCAATGTAACTGGTACCCAGTTATCTTTGACATATTTTAGAAACTCAATCAAAAACGTCTTCTTATAAACAATAATGGATTTACAAGTTGCAGGGGGAAATGTAGCTTCACTAGGCACATCCAATTGTTCAGTCAGTTCCTCCTCTTGCTGCAAGATGAATTCTTGTTGCTGCAGTGGAGAAGACTGTGCTTCATCTGAAAACTGCATAGCAGTGGTAGCCAAGTCATCAAGACTTGGTAACCCTTTTTCATTATGCCCCATTTCCTTTGTCTCAACTTGTTTTTCTTCATGAACAATGTTCTCAGACACATTCTGAGAATCATCAAATTCAGACTCAACAGACTCTTCTAAAATTACAATAACCTCTGGTTGAGGTGAAGCAGGGGAGGTCTTACATTGTTTCCTTGTGGAAACTCTTCTTGGCTCTGGTGCAGCTGCAGGAGGTGTTCTGGTAGCCTTCCTCTTTCTGGTCTACCTAGAGGGTTCTACCCTGCCAGAGGATGATGGTGAACTGGTAATAGCAATAGGTGTTGTTGTAGGGGAAGATGCTGCAGGAGAAGGCATTGTGTTTTTTGAGAACGAAGGTCAGATTCTGGAGACCCTTCTACCTTTGTTTTTCCCTTCTCTCTCCTAGTGGCATACCTAGTTTATACCCTAGTAGAGGATTCAGGTGTGAGAGCTGCATGACCAAGTGCTATAGGAGTAGATGAGCCTTGCCCTGTTCTTTTACTAGTAGACGTAATTTCTTTTTTCTTTTTCTAAGGCTGTGGGGTAAGTACCTAGGGGGTTGTGAAATTTGTAAGCTCTTTTGAGCAACGAATTGTTGCCAGAAAAGAGGTGAGACATCTCTCAAAAAGAGTTCAATTAATAATTTGATAAGGCCATGGTGAGCAATAGAATTATCTTTCCCTTGATGGGTTTTGTGGGCACTTTGTTCTAGAAATTTTAACAGGAAATTCGAAACATTTACAACTAACCCATGCCTCATATGACTTAATAATTTGAAATGATAAGAATGCAGGTAGGAGAAATAACCTTCACAGGTTAAATACCTGATTATGTAAGAAGCATATTCTGAATAAGGAGGAGGCAACGATACCCGCTTGCATCCCTGCTTGGAAACTTCTAAAGGTCCATCAGTGGGTATTGAAAATTCAGCCCTTGCAGTGGCAGCATATGAAGAAAAGTTTTTTCAAATGGATGGAAGCTCGGTTACTTCAGCAATTCTGTTTTTAGTTGCAACAACCGTTAGACCCCATATAGTAGCCTCCCTTTCAGAAAGGGTTCTCAAAAATTTCCCAGCAGCCTCTTCATCAAAAGCATTTAAGCTCAAGAAGTAGTTTAACCATCCACAGAGGCTGAATGCCTGGACTGTTTGAGGATTTTGCAATAATAATTCATGAGCTACAGGCTCATGTCGCACCAGCTGACCACCCATGTTCACAATTTTCTCCAAGCTGAACTCAACTCCCTGCTGAAAATTCAAACATTTTCCTCTCTGTTTCCCTTTCTATTATGGTTTTTTTTTCTTTCTGTCGTGCCGTCACATTTCTTCCTTTTCCAAAAATAAACTTTTTGAACAAGCAATTTTGATTGTAATTTACAAGAAAAATATGCAAATGAAAAGGACATGCGATCATATTTAGAAAATACCAGAAAAATAATAAAGAAAGGTTATTTGTGCAGTTGTGGCAGCAGCGAAAAGATAGGTTTTAAAAGGTGGATTACCCTGCCCCCTACTTAGAGTATGACATGTGTCCTCACATGTACTAAAGAATAGGCGGAGATCGGGTAATAATCACTAGTACAGGCATAGCAGTAAATGAATAGAATAAAATAAATCAAATATATGATAACAAAAGATATGGCGTACCTTTGATAATTGTGTATATGTGTGAAGAAAGATGACGGTGTCTTCATGAGGTGACAGTTGGGAATGATATCATAATGAAGGGTAATGCAGATGGATGAGGTGGATGGGTGATGTGGGTGGATGAGATGAATGGATAGAATGGATGGATGGGATGGATGGAATGGGAGATAAAGAAGTGGGATGTGGCGACAAGTGAGAATGGAGAAAAAGGGCTTTCCTTAAAAGAAAACCTTTATTATGAGCATGTTTTTCAAAATTACGATGAAGCTGCAGGAGAAAGGCTAAAGCCTTTGGCTATAGGAAGAGTAGCAGGAGGATCCTAAATAAACTGCTACATAAATTCTTCTTTTGAGATTGGTTTATGGTACAACCAGAGTCGGTGGCCATTAACTAGCAATTTGAAATAGACTGGATCAATTGTCGCTAGCTGTACAGCTCTGTTGTCGAACACATTCTCAATTTCATAGGGACCAAGCTAGTGTGTTGTGAGCTTACCTTAGTTTTCTTGATATCTGGAATCATATAATAGAGCCCAATCACCAGCAAAAAATTGCTTGATTTTGATGTATTGATCATGCCATTTTTTTCTTTGCTGTTGGACCGCTTCGGTATGCTACAGGGCAGCTTTTCTCATTTTGTCCAAATTATTTAGCTATAGGAGATGTTCCTTCAGTATTTTAGATATTTCCATATTGAGTTCAAGAGCTATCCTCAAAGTTTTGTGCTCAAATTCTATCGGCAACATGGTTGTTTTCCCATAAAGCAGCTCAAAAGGTGTAAACCCAGTTGTTGTCTTCCATGTAGTTTTGTAGGCCCAGACTGCTTCAGGAAGTCTACTGCTCCAATCTTTTCTATGGAGCTGCACTGTCTTTGTTAGGATCGCCTCAATTTTCCTATTTGTAACCTCTGCCTAACCATTGGCTTGAGGGTGATAGGGGCTGGACTTCCTATGTTTAATTTTATAGTCATTCATTAGTGCAGTAATCAAATTAGATGTGAACTGAGCTCCCTGATCAGTTACAAGCTCTCTAGGAACTCCAAATCTAGTAAAAATTTGTTCATACAAAAATTTAGCAACCTTGTTATCTCGAGCATGAGTCATAGCTTTTACCTCAACCCATTTTGTTACATAATTCATGCAAACTAGAATGTATGACTTGCCATTTGATAGTGGATCAATTGGTTCTACAAAATCCATTCCCCACTTATCAAAAGGGGTGACTATTATCTATAGATATAGTGGCATTTCATCTGACTTGGTTGGTCTTCCCATACGTTGGCATCTCTCACATTTTTTTGTATAAGCTACAGCATCCTTGTGTAATGTTGGCAAGTAGTACCCTATTGTAAGAACCTTCATTGATGTTCTCTTTGCTACAAAATGTCCCCCACATGGTTCATCATGGCAAGCATGCAAGATATCATAAGTCTCATCTTCTCTTACACATCTTCACATCATTTGATCAGGTCCAGTATAAAACAAACAATTTGCAATCCATGAAAAGTTAAAACTTTTCTCTATTAATAATTTCTTTTCTTTTGGAGGAAAGTGAGCTGGTATTCTGCTTGCTGCTAGATAATTGGCAATGTCTGCATACCATGGAGTATGTGTAGCAATGGAAAACTAGTGTTCATCTAGGAAGATACTAATTACTGTTCTCTGAAATGTTGCTGGTGCATTGCATAGACCAAAAGGCAAGATCGAGTAAGCAAATATTCCCCATGGACAGGTAAAAGTGGTATTATCTTGATCTTCAGGGGAAATTTTTATCTAATTGTACCCACTGTAACCATCCAAAAAGGAAAAATATCTTTTTCTAGACAGTGAGTGTAGTACTTAGTCTACAAACAGTAGTGGAAAGTGATCTTTTTTAGTGGTAGTGTTCAATTCTCTATAATCTACACACACTCTCCATTTTTCACCTTTCTTAGGGATAATAACTAATGGAGAAACCCACTTATTGTCAGAGATTGGGTAAATAAAACCAACATCAAGCAACTTTTGAAACTTATTTTTAACTATTTCTCTAAGTGCTGGATTTATTCTTTTTTGAGGCTACCTAACTGGTAAACAATCTTCTTTGATATAGATCCTATGAGTATAAATTCGAGGATCTATTCCTTGCATGTCCCCATAAGACAGCCTATTGGGATTGTGACAGCTTGCTATTGATATTCAAACAGTGACCTGGAGACAATTCTATCTGCTTAGTGAGATTACTCATAGAATCTACAGGTGATGTTTGTACCTCTTGTGGAAGCAAGTTATGAAAAATTGCAAGAAGTTTAAGCAGCGAACTCTCAGAATTTAGTTGTTGTAGGAAACATTGTAGATGGCCACTATTTGGATCAGATGAAATACCCATATTAGAGTTAAACTACAGAATTTGAAAAAGTAAGGCATCCTCATTCTGAAGTTGTGAGAATGGATCATTTTGAAGCATTATTAATTGAACCAATGAATTGGCTTCTTCAGTTTCTTCCCCCACATCTGGCCAAATAGGTTGGGACAAATCTATTTGAGGTCTAGCAGGCGGATACAAAGCCAATTTTTTTGTGGACTGTCCATCAGAAATAGTCATATCTCCAGAACGACACCCTTTAAAAGCATCATCAATGGCTAACCGTGGTCTACCAAGGATAACTGGATATCCTCCTAAAGTTGTCTTAACTGATATTATTGTGAAATTAGCTAGATACTCCCAAGATTCAAGAGTTACAATTACATCTTCCACTATTCCATCAGGTTTAACTATGGAGCTATCTACAAGCTGCAGAACTGTAGGTGTAGACCTAATGTTTAGAATGTTCAGGGAGTCCATAGTATGCTTTGTCATGACATTAATGGCAGCACCTAAGTCAATCAAAATATTTTCACAATTTGGCCATTTATATGTATTTGCATTACAAGACTTCTAGGGTCAATATACTTTGGAATGACTACATTTCCCAACATTATATCAGCCAATTTTCCTAAGACATGAATTGTTTGGGGATCCTTTTTTTTCCGTCTAGGCTTCTTCAAACATGCCTCTTTAATAGCTTTTCCAAAAATGGGAACAACTTTAATAGCTTGAAATAAAAGAATTTGAATTTGTACATTCCTGAGTTGATCCAAAATGTCAAAATTGGGTTCTTCAATGGATTTAAATGCAGTACTTTGCAACCTCTGAGGAAAAAGTGGTTTGTCTTGACTTTGCAAAAGAGGCTCCTAGAAACCGTATCAGTTATAGGCATATGCTCAATAGGAACAGTAGGTGTAGTAGATTCTTCAAGGGGAGAATCTGGTATTTCAGTAATTAGAGGCAGTTTTGGAGCAGGTAGAGTGGTTCCAGACCTCAAATGGATATCATTAACATTTAAAGCATAAGCTTGATATTGGTTGGTTTCAGCAAGATACATAAGCTGCTATGGCTGCTATTGTTACTTATTATTGGGATTTGGCAATGACTGGGCATGCATAGGCATTTGTTTTGGGGGTCCAATATTTGTGGCATTTGCTACAGGAGGTGGCATGAGGGCCTGTGGTTGTGGTTGTGGCTGTGGAAGCTGTAGGAACCCAGGGGACTGGTTTTTCCATTGTTGAGGACCTCTCCATTGAGGATTCTTCTACCAATTACCTGGGGATGGGGTCTATTGTCCTTGTGCCTGCTACCAACCTCCTTGAGGAGATTGCCATTGAGGGGTCTAATAATTAGGCCAACTTGGTTGAGATGTATTCCAAGGTGGTGGTGGTCCATATGTAGGTTGCCATTGGTTATTATAGCCAGAATAAGGATTACCAAAAGTTAAAGGATCTTGAGGCATACCTTATCTTTGAGCCCATGGTATCCTTTGTGCAACAAAGAACACTTGATCATCATCACCTTCTACTGGCTTAAAGTCAGTTAGGTAATTGCTTAGCTTCTAGATTAGCCACCATCTTGCATCTGTAGTCACATTTCTTCTGTCTATAGTATGGACAGAACTCGGCCAATACTGCCTCGGCTTCCTCATGTTTCTTCCAAGCTTGCATAATGTCCAGTTGCGTAGCCATATTATTAATGATATCTTGCTTGAAATCAAACAACAAATTTGTTATCTCCATCTGGGAAACTCCACCGGAAGAAGACTTCCCCACTATAGCATGGTACCTCGACCTTTCTTAACTATTGCTGGAGAGTAGTTAAAACATATTTTCTTTATATCATCCCAAGGTATTTGGGTTATATCACCTCCTCCCATTAGGTCTAGGGTGTCTATATAGGCATCACTGATTCCCCTTAGAAAAAGTAGTTTTTGAGAGTCATCATTGAGAGTATGGTTTGAGTTCCTTTTAAGGGAAAACAAGAATCTTGAGATATAATCTTCCAGACTTTCATCCTCCTTCTGTTGAATTCTGAATATGTCATCACCTTTACTAGCACTCTTACAATATTACTTATATTTCTCAAAGAATTTTGTTTGCATGGCTGCCCAACTATCAACAACACCTCTTCCCAAACTCATGAACCACCTAAGAGCTCCTTCCTTCAAGGTGGAAAGAAACAGCTTCAGTTTGTAAGCATCTGTATTGTAGTCATAACTATGACAGAGGACATCAAACTCAAACAGAAAAGTGTCTAGGTCCTCCTTAACTAGGCCATAGAACTTGGGAAGCAATGAAGAAGGAATATTTTTAAGATTGTCAGTATCTCGCTGGGGAACAATGGGAAACTCAAAAGCAAGAGATGGATTATTAGGTGGATTATTTGCTATATTTGTGTATTGGAATAGTAGAGCAAGTGGATTTTCCTCAGGTTCTTCATCAGCTAAGTTAAATGGTAGTTCAATAAACAGGTTCTCAGGGAGGAACCTTCCCAGTGCATCTCTTCTTCTTCTATGAATGCAATAGAATAGATGGTATTTAAAAAAAACTTGAAAATACTTAAACAATTGACTAAACTACTACTAACAATGACTATAACAAGTTCTTAGATTGACACCATCCCCAGCAACGGTGCCAAAAATGGTCGCGCCCACAAAAAGATATGAAAATCACAGTAAAACCTTTCCTGGGAATTGGACATTTCAACAAGTGACTAATATCTCTTTCTGGATGTTCATTTACTTATCAAACCAGGGAAAGTATACTTTGAATGGCGCAGCACAATATATGCACTAAGAACTAGTTTCGGTGACAATTTAGCAAAAATAAATACTTGGAAGGAATTTTATCTACGCTACAGAAAGGTAATGCAAAGTTCTTTTAACTCAACCATGATTTGACTAAAGCAGAAACCATAACAACTACGACTGAAACACAAACTATGAACTAGCCTTATGCTATAGGAACAGGCACAAGGATGGATTCCCGATGCTGCAGGAGCAATACAAGACTGAGTTTGTATGGAAACTTCAAAGATGAAAGCTAACTGATAATCAACAGAAAATAACAGCTACTAACTAGCTACAAATACTTACTAAGTGGGCCCCCTTAGCAAGCATCTACTGGTTACGCAAGTGCTGAACTCAAATTTTCATCAAAGGGTAAGTGCACCAAGATGGTCGCACTTTTGTGGCCACAAAAGTGAAAAATGAGAAAAAACGCGTTCGTGTTATAACGTGAACGCGTTTTGTCTTTTTAAAAGCAAAAAAAAAGTGAACATTCTTCATTTATGTTTTTACTGATTTCCATTTCTGCCCACGGCCAAAAACCTTGCACTACGCGCTCGTGTTGTTGAGGAGGTGACTTCTTCACATTTGATCAACTTGAGTTCAATTTTCTTCACAAATATGGCACCCCGACGACGAAGAGATGCAAGAGGTAAGTTTTGTTTGGTATTTGTAATGAATTTTTTTGTTTTAAATTGATTTTGTTTGTTTTAATTTAGAAATGAATGATTTTTTTTTAATTTGTAGGAAATCCTCAACAAGAGGAGGAAAATCCTCAACCAAATCAACCTCAACAAAATCAACCTCAACAACAAAATCAACATGCCCCACCATTCTCTCAATACCCTCCTGGCACTCAAGAAAATTTGAGGAGTGAAATTGAAAACAATAAAAAAGAAGTTGAGGATCTTATTAGTAGGTTGAGTGATCAAAATTCTTCAACCACAGAAAGGATACATCTAGCAGATTCGTTGAAGGATTTGTTAAAAAATGTGGATGCAATTACCCAACAAATATATGGATGGCAAAATAGGAGGCAAACATCAAGGGCATATTATGCAGATAAATTATCATATAAACAAGTTAAAGATTTAAAGATTACTAAAGGCGATTTGTGCTCTCTATTCACTGACCCTAGAACAAATCAAAATCTCACCCTCAATGCAAAGAGGTTTCCTATCCATTGGTGCCACCATGTAGAGATTAGGAACCTTTTTTATGATAGATGGTATATGGTCTTTGATTACCCACCGTGCAATAACTGTGAAGTCCCCCAATATTTTCTTAGGAAATTATACTATGAGTTTGTATTGAACCAAATCCTAAATTATTTTAATATGAAGGAGTTTCAG